>CM041786.1:91005012-91027512 GCA_023375725.1 Nephotettix cincticeps | reverse complement strand
CTCTTCAAGAAGCATTTCCGTTTTACCAAAATACTTAGAAATGAGTATGTATGTCACGTAAATCTCAGTTTTTATTCTTTGATCACAATACAGGGTGAGAATTAGTTAAGTTTAGAAACTCTTTTTTATTTTAAACCACAATAGAAAAAATACCAAAGTTCGCACATGCTTACTGGAAATAGTAACACACACATCTGCCAAATAACCTACCGGTACCAGATAACCCCTCTGGGGGAAGTTCCACAAGGAGTCAGACAAAATTCTTAAATAGCAGCATAGGTTGAGTTTGGTATCAAATTAAAGGTCTCACTTAACGGAATACAATGCCACAAATCGAACGTTAAAAGGTGCATTCTTTCAGTAGTAATAGTGTTTGAATTTTAAAACTATCGAAGATTGTAAATTTATTAAGTAGAGTAAACACTATTTTTTTAAGTACCTAGAGGGAATATCTTGAGCTTCATGGACTATGAGATTTCTTCCAAATCTCGAGGCTTAGTACGATAAACTTTGAAATATTATTGAAGTATGTTATCTCTGTATAAAAATGAATGTATGTATGTCCTTTATGCGTTGCCAAACTACTCATGAAACTTGCCATGAAATTTTACACAGATGCTCTGTATGTGTACAGGAAGGTTTTAGTGAAAAAAAACTTTTTGAAAACTCCATAAGTTTCCTTTTTATGGCGTTTTAAATGTTTGATGTTAACTTATGGGGACTAAGTTTGTTTACACATTTTCTATAATCAAAACATTCTATTTAAGTTTATTTTCCATTAGCAATATGCTTTACTATCCAATGCCATCTGAATCATTCATAAATGTAAAACTATGAAGTAAATATGTGCTGTACAAAATGATCAGCTTTATTCACCACTTGAATCATTTATGGTTTTTGAGGATATTGCAAAAACAATTTATATGTTTTGTATTCTGTATGATTAAAATACACATGTTTATATGATTGCGAAATCAAAAATTAATTACAATGTTTATCCATATTAAATTTATTATAGTAATCAGCTGTTGTATATCTTTCCTATAAAAGCTGTACCTATTACAGTTAGGTTTGGTTTGGGTTTAGGTTGAGTTAGAAAATTGTGAATCAATCTACTCAGATTTATTTTTTTGGGGAATGTTATTATTATGTCTCATCGTTTCAGTATTGTTATTCATGCATGAGTGAACTTTGGTATTTGATATTAGTGGTATTGGTATTAGTGGTATTAGTGTATTATTAGTGAATTTCCCGTAGGGAAGAAGTTATTACCGTGGGTCTGGCAAGACAAGCCTGGGACCATCTTATTTTTTAATCTTTAGGTGCCCAGAGACCAAAAACAATAGTCGTTAAAATTTATATATATATATATATATATGTATAAATATTTGGCACTTATGAAGAATATATATATATATATATATATATATATATATGTGTGTGTGTGTATTTCTGTGAACACGACAACTCTTATAAAAATGGTCCAATCGAGACTAAATTTGGTAGAGTTGGTATTCCTATATTTGCTCAGACAATTTCGTAAACCAGACATATCGGTAAATCGGAAGGGGTATTTTGGGGGGGGGGTTTGTTCTAAAAAATAGGGTTTATTGCATTTTTCATATGTAATTTTAAAAAGTTTTAAATTTTATCTTTCACCATTAGAATCAGCTTAAAAACAACACAATTTAGTTCCTTGAAGTTTTTCTCTATCTCCAATGTTTACCGAGATATTAAAAAATCTAAACACAGTACGTTGTATTTTGGGGCTCCAATGTTAATCTTATGGAGGATAAAGAAAAATTAATATTTAATTCACCTATCAATCAAAATTTTTGGATCAAACTTGGTATTTACCTTTAAGTGGTTGAGATCTTATGCTTCAAATGAGAATAGAATGGAGAATAGGTAAGCTCCTTTATATGTGGACAGATGTCAATGAAACCTGGTATAATTGGTCAAAGTATAAATTGTTTACTCTAGAAACACCTACTTTCATCATTCCTCACAGCAGAAAACATGCAAACTCTTCCCCATGTTATTCTTATGAAGAATATGCAAATAACTCTCATATTACCCTCTCAGTGCCAGGTGCTACTCCCATAGCGTGTGTAAGAAATGCCA
This sequence comes from Nephotettix cincticeps, assembly GCA_023375725.1. Taxonomy (NCBI): domain Eukaryota; kingdom Metazoa; phylum Arthropoda; class Insecta; order Hemiptera; family Cicadellidae; genus Nephotettix; species Nephotettix cincticeps. Next base: position 91,025,388 of record CM041786.1, on the reverse strand, counting down.
GGTTGACATTAGCAGTTTTTAGCTGTTCAAGGAAAACTTTTATTGTATTATTATTTACTGATGAAAATGGATACTTTTGGTTTTGTTTTGTTAATAAATAAGTTAGGTAAATGTAACAGATAAAATAAATATATACCTAATCTTTTTATTCATTAAATAAATTATGAAAAAAGATTACTTAAATAAATATTTTATAATGAATTTTTCAGTTTGAAATAAAAAAATTGTCAGTAGAAAATTCCTCATGCTTAAAATTGAGTATTTTTTGTTGAACTACACTCACATAAATGTAATAAGTTTAAACAGTTATCTTCAAAAATAAAGTTTTTGTGATTAATTTAGAAAATATCGTGAGTTTTGGTTTTTTCATAAGTTACTGAAACATTTAATCACACTCGAAAATATTTATACATTGGACATAGAATTTGAACTGTGTCTATAGCTGTGTAAATGAATAAAAAAAATTAATTTTTTTTATTTTTTTATTATTAATTTTATTTTATCATTTATTATTATTTTTTTTTTATTTATTTTTTTTAATTTTTTTTTTTGGAAGCCTTTATAGTCAGACGCTGTCTCTTCTTTCACGTTTTGCCGACATCCGTATATACGTCAATATATATATATATATATATATACATATACGTTAACTGTAAGATTGGCCATGTTCCGAAGTCAAATAACATTACGGCTTCATTGTGAAAGATCAGATATTCTAGGTCCAGGTATAGTTAATAACAATACTGATACGATAAGACATATTAATAGCATTCCCACAAAACAAATAGATCTAAATGGATAGATTCACAATTTTTCAATCCAACCCAAACCAAACCTAATTGCAATACGGCTTTTATAGGAAAGATAACATTTTCTGAATCGCAGAATTGTTTATAATAATACTCGCGTAATCTGTATATTAATCAATATATGGGAATTGTTATCAGCCACTCACAATTCCATTCACATAAAACAAAAACACAACTAATAATTATACTGCATGGGACTGTGATTCAGATTATAATTTGAATCACATTTTAATTTTTACAGTCTAGGGTACAAAATAATAAAATTAATTTAAGTTTAGTATAGTATAACAGTTTTTTTGTATTGTAAATGAAAACCATAACTCCCTTACATTACATTATACTTTAGAATTTTAACTGAAACGGCAACCTACCCAAGTAAGTATTTTAGCCAAGTAGGTATGAATTAGAAATGAGTGTAGTATGATTGTGGCGTGACTTTTAGTTTTGTTACTGACTAAGGCTGAAATGTTCCATAGACAGAACTGTTAATTAATAGCCCTACAGTCCCTATGGCATATCTAAGGAACCTATAGTTTAACATGGATTCCGAATCACTGCCTCTGAATTATGAACTGGTCCAATTATGAGGATGGTCTTTTCGGATTAACATAGTATTCAATAGTGCGGACGTTAATCCACACAAGATATCACTTCATCCTACGACCATCACTAACAACTATCCACAATTCGTGACCTCCAAGGAACTGGATTACAGGACAAGCCACATTCCCAGTCAACCTATATTTTACATTAAATTACATAAAAAGGCAGAAAGAAGTCCCTAGGCACATTAACCAAATCTCTCAGACTGCCCACACCATTTGCATGTTGGATCTTCAGTGTAGAATCCCAACCGCGTCAGATGCTTGATGAGGCCGTAATGTGATGAGAACTATGATGTGTCTAGGTTGTTCCAACCTACCTAGTCATAGAAGATCTTCCTTAACCCTTGCAGAAGGGAAACTAAGGGTCAACTTACTTACTCTCAGGAGGGGGATATCCGACCATCTTCTGAGATGACTCTCATGCGCCCAAGCTATGATTGCTTGGTCAGCATATGCCCTAGAGATCCCGCAGAAAGGCTGTGGACCAGAAAGGGGTGACTGCTCCTTCATTCGCTAACCGATCCGCTACTTTGTTCCCCTTAATAACTTATTGGCCTAGAACTCAGACCCTCTGCTGAGTGACATTGTTTCTACTTCAAAGGGCCGAGACTACATTACGACAATCCCACACAATCTTGGAGTTAAAGCTACATGAGTTAAGTGCTCTGAGGGCAGCTTGACTGTCTGAGGAGATGGTAATGTTCCTGTTCTAACAACCCCTGTTGAGGTTGTACACAGCACACTCCATAATCGCTCACCTCAGCCTGGAAAACTGTAGGGTGCAATCCCATGGGAACCTGAATATGTACTTCCCCTCCCTTCCGAGAACTGACATGACCTCTCAAAAACTGTAACTACAGTCGACTCGAGATAGACAGCCGCACGGTCCAGTTCATGAGAGTCTCTTACCCAAGACAACCAGTTTACTAGTCTGTCTCACAGTAGAGATCCCAATCTACCCTCCTGGGGTTCCTGAGCAATATCTTTCCAGGTAAGAAATCCCCTATCCATGATCAGAAAACGATGGTTCTAAGGAAATCTGCCATTCGAGTATCCTCCCCGCCATCCCCTCAGACTATAGCATTAGGTCAATAATTGAATTACCTACACAACTAAAGAACGTAGGCACAGGGCCTACATTAGCAAAAAGGAGACCATTACCTACTTCAATTCATGCAATTCAAGGAACGACTCAGCCCAAGCGTTATTATCCCTACAGCTCCACACTGTGTTGTGCGAATTGGTGTCGCATGCAACCACCAGTTGGATTCCCGCCCTCCTTGCATGGTCCACTAACTGAGCGAACGTCTGGGGCGGTGCACAAGAGGATTCTTGAAACATGTAACTATACAAATAATTGGCAATCTTTCGGCTAAGAGATCGGATGATTTTAACACTTCGGTGCTCGCGTGGTTTACTGAAATACAAGCGGTCGCATGGAGTGCCACTGCACTCCACCTGTTTTTGTTGTTTTTCTTAATTAGTATGAAATATCTTGACAATTTATTGGCATTTTATGTTAAATAGACGTATATAACACATAATTGATGTGATTGTTGATGTTATAAAACATTTAATTTAGACAAAAAAATTATTTTGCAAATTTAACAATACAATAAATAAATATTGGTGCATAGAAAAATGATTTGAAAAATGGTTGGGAATAGGTTTTTTAACACTCCGGTGCTCGCGTGGTATACTGAAACGCGAGCGGTTGCCTAGAGTGCCCCCCCACTCCACTTGTTTTTGTTGTTTTTCTTCATTAGTATGAATTATCTTTACGATGTATTGGCATTTTATGTTAAATATAAACATATAACACATAACTGATGTGATTGGTGATGTTTATTTATTTATTTTATGATGGTGTAAATTATTTTGCAAATTTTACAATACAATAAATAAATATTGGTGCATAGAAAAATAATTTAAAAAAATGGTAAGGAATAATTTTTTAAACAACGCAATTGAAGTCCAAAACCAAATATGACAACACACTTTGACAAATGCACCTAATTAGCACATTCTACACTCACGCTTTACAAATTTTCAAGGTAAACCCACTTGTAATACTTAAAAATTTAGCAAATTTTACAAAAAAAGGTTGCATTGAAGAATTATTTTTAAAATGGTTAGGAATAATTATTTAAACAATGCAATATTATCTATTTCAAGTTATCAGGGTCTTCATCACCGAAGACACTCTCATCATCTTCCGTTTTAGCTAGCCAACACCATAACTGTTCTTAGTTGTCCATTGTTCATTCATTAGTTAATACCTGCACACATTGTAAAGTTTTCATATAAAAATAATGTTAACAACAAATCTTTTGGATAAATATAATATTCTCTCAGAGAATCAGTATGGATTTAGACCGGGAAAATCGACTATTTATACAGTAAATAACTTAATTGAAAATGTTCTTGAGGGACTTGAGAGTTGAAAAAACACTCGGTGTCTTTATCAACTTTTCTAAGGCATTTTATTGTTGGAGCTCAGCGTTATCCGAGGAGTCTCTTTCCATAGTCATACCTTAATGGTAGGACCCCAGTATGTACAAGTGTCGGCTGGCAAATCACAGACCTCCAAGGTCCATCGGTTTATCCCACAGGGGTCAACTCTAGGTCCAGTTCTTTTTTAATTGATGTTAATGACATCCGCTCCTCGATGCATCGTGGAAAGCTCATTCAGTATCCAGATGACACGACTTTCTATTTTACCAAATACTGAACCAACAAAACTCTTGATATTGAGATTTTATTCTGCATTAAAAAATTCACATCTGAAAATTTAGATAAAAACAAAACCAAAACAAATTTTATACATTCTTCACTTCCTCTCCGTGACGACAAGCCTACACCTACGTTTATAGAGGATGACACCTCTTTGGAGGGGGTTGAATCCACCAAGTTCTTGGGGATGTACCTGAATATGGCACTGCACTGGCAAGAACATGTAAATAGTTTCTTTTCCAAAATTGGAAAAGGGCGTTTTTGCCCTGTGGAATATAAAACCGGCCTGCACAATAATAGTATTAATTATGGCTTATTATAGCCTTATTCACTCCCACCTTTCCTACGGAATAAGGTAGGAGAGATATGAGAATAATAAGGAGAGATTTTGAAAGGGTGTTTAGATTCCAAAAAAGAGCCATTAAACTAAATGCCAATTTGAGTGAAAGAGAGTAGCGAAGACAATCTTTCAGGGAGCTAGGTATCTTGACTCTGCCCTCCCTTTATATATTGGAAACTATTACTTATTGCTGTTTCCAATACTTGCCAGTGCAAGGCAATGCTTTCCATGGCTATGGGACACGAGCAAGGGACGATTTTTGTCCTGTTCAGCATCACACATCTGCGTTTGCAATACTCCCTTCTCAGGTAAGTGTCGGGCTCCTCAATTGCCTCCCTGAGAGACTCAAAAATTTGGAGAGTTCCTGTTTGTTCAAAACGAGACTGAGGTTAGATTAGATTAGATTATATTATTGAAATGGCAACCACAAGTTAGGTATTTTAAGCCAAGTATGAATGAGGATTGCGTGAAAGATGATTTTGGTGCGATCTTGTAGTCTTGTTACTGACTAAGGCTGACATCTTCCTTAGACAGGACTGTTTATTAATAGCCCAACAGTCAATGGCATACATAAGGGACATACAGTTTAACGTGGAGGCCGAACCACTGTCTCTGAATTACGAACTGGTTTAATTATGAGGATGGTCTTTGAGGCTTAATTTAGTACTCAATAGAGCAATAATTGTAAATCCACACAAGAGAACACTACATCTACCGACCATCGCTCATAATTATTCACAATTCGTGACCTCTAAGTAGCTGAATTACAGGACACACCACGATCCCATTCCAAAAATATTAATATTAATAATATTTAGTAGCTCTATTAGTGAACTATAACAACAACATAAAATTAAAATAAATATTTAATTTATAATATTTATATGTATATCATTTTCTACCAGGATATTAAAGATGAAAAACTCTGGAGTCCTAGATGTGTTAGAAAAACGATTTCTCTTTGAGAAGAACAAGTCCTCTGGGCCGCAGAAGTACCAGGTACGTCTGATTATTTATTATTAAAGAATTCGGTTCTTTAAGGTATGTTCTCATTTTGCTCATCATAGTGTATGACACAACTAATTTATAATGTTTTATTAAAATGTGTAGAAAATAAAAACGGCTTAAGAGATTCCCAAAAGTTAATATAGATAGTAATTTTTGCTATTAATTATGTAAAATTAAGTAGAATTCTAAGGTGACATTTGAACTTCATTAGTTCATTTCGGGGGAAATGACCTCAGCCTGGTTTATTATGTTATTTATGTCTTATGTCATAACAATAAAACCACAGATCCTTTATGGTAGGATACTTTAAAAACTTAAAAAATATTATATTGGAAATACAGTATTGCATTCACAGTAAAACATTCACATGTAGCAGCAGACCTGGGTACCCAACAGATTCCATTCGCTGAATGAAAATATCACCGAGGAAATAAATGACGAGGCCAGCATAAAGTCTAAGCCAAAAGGACATAGGAAACCATAAAAAAACATAATATTAGTTTACCAGAGGAAAGAGGAATGAAGAAAAAAATTTTACTATGCTCGGATACCGTAAACCGGGGTGAATAGGGACAATTTTTCACGTTTTTTCCTCATAACTTACACAAAAATTAAATTATTCTGTTCATGACCTATCCATGTTTTGTACTCTTGGAATAGGTACATTTTGAGATAATAAAAAAAAATTGCCCTCACCCCCCTTTTCAATACGGTACTTATTTTTTTATGACTGTCCCTATTCACCCCGGTTTACGGTAGTCATGGGAGAGACCTTGCCTTTCACCTGACTGGAAATACAATCAATTATGATGCAGTGGGATTTGTGAGACCAGGGGGCTGTGCAGGTGACAAGGTAACAAAAATAGTAATTTAAAAAAAAAAATATAAACAGTATTTAATAAAACTGAGAGGGAGTCTACATACATTTAGGTTATTGAAATTCATTATTTTTATAAGTATATTGGGAGCATTAACGTAAAAGGCAGGCATTGTATCTACCCTTCCACTATTTCGAACTAATAATTCACTAATTTCGATCAGGTTATATTAAATTAACTTTAATCTTGGTAAGTAAACCATGTTAAAAAAACTTCAAAATTCTACAATATTTAAATTTTATGTTTCAAACAACACGTTCCAATTTTAAGGAAATGAGGATGTTAATTTTAAGATCTTTGTGTAAAATTTAAAATGTATTATTTTTTGACAACAAACCCACACACAAACCACACACACAACACAAAACACAGACCACTATAATATAAAATTAAAAAATTTTACAATACAAAAATTAATAAAATAACATCAAATAGAGGATAAGCATTAACGTAATAGAGGCAGGCATCGGGAGAAAATTAAAAATCTACCATTCCACTGTTTCGAACTAATAATTCACTAATTTCGATCCAGCAGTTTATGTGTAAAAATTAACTTTATTTCTTTTTCTTCCCGAACTGTCAAAATGTAAAGTAAACCGATGTTGACATTAAAAACTGTAAACATTGAATCCCAGGGTATTTACAGCAACCATGTCTTCTGCTTCTCGAACTGTCAAATTTTAGTGTTCACAGCTGTTGACATTCAAGTAATTTTATGTTTTCATTTTCTAAAAATGTAAACATTGAAACTTAGGACGTTCACAGGGCGTAGCCCGAGAGGATTTTAAGGAAATGAGTATGCCTATGTGTTGCATGAGTTTAAGATCTGTCTTTGTGTAAAATTTCAAACTGTTTGGTTCAGTATTTTTTGCGTTCACTTGCCACAACAAACCCACAAACACACAAACCCACAAACACACAAACACACAAACCCACAAACAAACATACAGAAACCACCTCTTCTTTATAATATTACTAGCCAAAGTACCCGTTCTTCGCACGGGTAAAAAAGGCTGAGAGGTGTAGGCTCTACAGATACATTTAAGTTATTGATAATTAATTCTTTATTGTTTACAAAATGACAAAAAACGTGTCTAAGTATATATCTAAACATGACAAAGTAACAATATGTCAAATATTGGGAGAGGATAAGCATTAACGTAATAGAGGCAGGCATCGGGAGAAAATTAAAAATCTACCATTCCACTGTTTCGAACTAATAATTCACTAATTTCGATCCAGCAGTTTATGTGTAAAAATTAACTTTATTTCTTTTTCTTCCCGAACTGTCAAAATGTAAAGTAAACCGATGTTGACATTAAAAACTGTAAACATTGAATCCCAGGGTATTTACAGCAACCATGTCTTCTGCTTCTCGAACTGTCAAATTTTAGTGTTCACAGCTGTTGACATTCAAGTAATTTTATGTTTTCATTTTCTAAAAATGTAAACATTGAAACTTAGGACGTTCACAGGGCGTAGCCCGAGAGGATTTTAAGGAAATGAGTATGCCTATGTGTTGCATGAGTTTAAGATCTGTCTTTGTGTAAAATTTCAAACTGTTTGGTTCAGTATTTTTTGCGTTCACTTGCCACAACAAACCCACAAACACACAAACACACAAACCCACAAACAAACATACAGAAACCACCTCTTCTTTATAATATTATAGATAGATGGATAACAAAAATAATAAAACAATATCACAGCCAGAAAATAATTTTGATCGGTCTTCTAATGATATTCGACTTACCAAATTGGTCCTGTCTTAACCAGGAAATCAAAAAGACAAATGAACAGCTATACAAGCTAGAAAACCAGCACGACAATGTCACTTTAGTGAAAGTTTGTTCAGTTGACCGTAAATGATATACAAACCACGGACAACATCATCACCAGATGTTTACTTACCTTACCTACATCTAGCCATAAACCAGCACCTGGAAGGATAGTATAGGAGGAAACCATCAGCTCAAATGAAGATGAATACAATGACCTATCCTTATATAGATTGAAACCTGTTCTCTATGAACTTATAGTTAAAATTACAATTTAAAGGAAAAAATACCCAAATCTCATGGTAGGAATAAAGAAATTAACAAGGAAAATTTAGTATTTCTAATTTAGGTATTGTGAACTATTATGATTAGTATAATAGTACCTGGTGACCGAGCTTTGCTCGTATAAAATAAGACATGTATTATAAAAATTAATTAGAAAAATTAAAACACATTTATTTCTCAATGAAAACATTTATGTGGTTTAAATAAAACCAATTTAATACACCATAATTAATATAGCACTGAACAAAATTTATAGCCTCTGACGGGGATGGAACTCGCGACCTACAGTTTTCAAGGCCAGCGGCGTTACCACTAGACCACGGCGTCTGCCACATGAGCGATGCCGTTTAAGATGTTTTAGCCAACCTCAATTGTTTTAGCCGATCATTTTTTACTGTTTAGTTATCCATACACCATACAGTTATTATTAGCCTGTGATCAACTGATTTGTTAGAAACGGAATGAGGATTGAAAAGCAAAAGAGAAATTTAATTTACACCAATTAATTGGTTTGTTACAGTGGCTTCAAGCAATACAACGAATACGTTTTCTGTAAAAACACGTAAGATTTTGGAAATACTTTTTCTGCATTTATTTCGCACAGTTATGTTACCCTTAAGTTTTTACATATTGTTTAGTAACCTGATAATTTTACATTTATTACATACATAAAATACATATTTATGAAAAACCTCTATTCACATATTGTTCCTTGCCGTCTTCAATCAAGAACTGTCAAACGGGTTATAAACAGATGTTTTGGTTTGTATTGTTTACATTTTATTCTCCATAAGCTTAATGTTAAATTTTAGATTTTAAACTTAATATTACAAGAAAACACGAATTTTCCTGGACATTAGACCTATTTAGAACTTATTTTCTACTCGGAAATTAGTTATTTCCAAAATTTAAAGAAATTCCTTAGTGCCGTTTTCGAGATCCGTGTGCAAATATACAAACCTTGCTCGTATTATAGTATTGGATTGGATTAAAATGTTACAGTGTAATAGCAAAACTCTGAACTATCAGCGGTAGTGGGGAGGTGCAGCTTTACAGATCAATAAACATATTTACATCTATCACAGAAATTGATCTACCAACCGACTTTCTGACTTATAAAGTAAATGTTGGTGGTATAAAATTTATTTTTAATAACCATCAGGTGTTAAATGTATTTTATGTTTATGCCCCACCTAATCATATGGGTTAGTTAGTGCCTATAATTGGGACCTAAGCAATTTACTACAATATTTTTCTTAAATCATGAATTTTTGCCAAATTGCTTGGGATTTAGCTAGCCAATCCAAAAACATTTTTGTCCTTCAAAAGATAGTAACCAGAATTATATCCAAAGGTTCTAAAATACGGTAACAAATTTTAAGCCTCTTATAAAATTTAGAATTCTTACTCTTTCTTTAATGGTTCATATCAAGCCGCTTTAATGGTTAAATAAAGAATCGTCACATTCATGCTAAGCCAGAATGACTACAATTATGACACTGGTTATAAAAATTTGTTGAAACTGACACAGCATAGACTGAAGTACTCCACCTATCACTTCAATATATGGGGCTTAAGCTTCATAACAGTATAATAGGGAAAATTATTATTCCTGAGTAAAGCTGGAACCAAAACCCAGAAAGAATCTATGATATTATTCTTGACTCGACATAAAATTGAATAGACTTAATTCGGCATGAAGTTGCCGAATAATGGCAACATGCCATTAGGAATAATTAATTATTAAAAAATAGAAATTTGTTGGGGATGCAGATTGGCTGCCACAGGGTATTATGATATTTATAAAATTGTTTAAAGTTTCAAAGGACATTAATTTTTTACTGTTATATATTATTTTATGTTTTATGTCTACAATAAGAGTTGTGGTGGTTAAGGCTGAAAAAAAATGCAATAAAATATGTTGTTAAATCTGCAACAAATAAAAAAATGAATAAAAACATTGTTTTTTTGTCATGCAAGCTATAAATGTTTTATCTCCCTACATACTTTATAAGCTATTATTATTAAACTAATATTTAAATTTGTTGAAAAATGAAATATTATAATAATTCTGTTGACTGAGTATTATAAACTGATTTTTTTGTGTCTTTAATAGTTTGATGCTCTTTACATATATAGTAACTTTACCTACTATAATTATTTGCTTAAAAGACTGGAAATACATTTTTCTTGGACTGTTTAGTATATTATAACTAAAGTTTGTTTGGTGTTAATATTAAAAACTGACAATTTTGTAGATCCCGAATATAGATATATTTTATAAAACATAGTTTTTGTGATTAAGTAAATCATTATTGTTATCGATTTTTTGGACTCTGAATTTATGAAAAACTCAATTTTGTGGTGTCCATCTGCCCAACTAATACTCTGTATATATATGCAGCCAATGCTATATGCACTGGCCATATGTAGTCAGCAGTGGAATTTTTATATGGTTAGTAGAGTTACCCGTCGCACGTTGCTACGATGTACAAAATAGATTAATTAGGTTTAAATTCGCTGACAAATATGAAACATAATATAATTATTATTACTTTTCTAAAATTGTTGCCTATCTAGGTATTTTAAGTTGAATTATGTATTTGAAATTAGTGTATTCATGTAGACTTAAAATATTAAAATACCCCCGTCACAGCAGATCTGCGTACTCAGCGAATTTCCAAATCAATAATTTAATATATCACAAGTTTTATAAAAATCTGTCCATAAACATGAGACTTATTTGCCTATTCTCCATACAGAGATTAACATGGGAAAAAGTGTGTAGGTTAGCTGCTGTGAGGAACAGTGAAAGTAGTCATTTCTACCATAAATAATTTTTACCTTAACATTCATACCAGCTTTCATCAACATCTGTCCATAAATAAAGCAGTTTACCTATTCGCTATATGATTAATATGGTAAAAGAGTATGCAGGTTTGCTGCCATGATAAACACATAAACTATGATTTTTAATCATAAATGGATAGATCTCAACCACATAAAGCTAAATATCAAGTTTTGTCCAAAAATATTGATTAATATGGGAAATATTAATTTTTCCCTATCCTCCATAAGATTAACATCGGAGCCCCAAATTACAACGTACTGTGTTTAGATTTTTTAATATCTCGGTAACTGTAGAAGATAGAGAAAAACTTTAGGAAACTTAATTGTGTAGTTTTTTAAGCTGATTCCAATGGTGAAATATAAAATTATAAATTTTTAAAAATTACATGTGAAAAACGCAAAAATCCCATTTTGGGGTACAAAACCCCCCCAAACTACCCGTTCCCATTGACTGATATTCTGGTTTACGAACTCGTCTGAGCATTTGTAGGAATACACGTCTCTACCAAATTTGGTCTCGATTTTACAAGAGTTATCGTGTTAACAGACACACATTTATATATACAGGGTGTTCATTAAAGTCGGGGACAAACTTCGAGGGGTGATAGTACTCATCAAAATAAACAAAAAATTTCCTATAAACATATGTCGGAAAATTGTGTGTTTAGCCGCTAGCCGCCATTTTGTATTTTATACGAAAAACTTTATATATAAAGAACTATTTAAGATACAGAAACCCAACTTTGCACACATATTTATTGGCCAAAGAAAAAAATATTCTCAAAGTATCATTAAGTTTTCTTTTATATTTTAAAAATGGCAGCGGTTCTAAAAGTTAATGGGTTTTTTTGTTATTTAAATTAAAATAGTTTTAACTACCGTAATTTTGAAAATATAAAAGCAAACTTAATGATAATTTGAGAATATTTTTTTCTCTAGCCATTAAATATCTGTGTGAAGTTTGGTTTCTGTATCTTGAATAATTATTTATATATAGTACCTGGTGACCGAGCTTTGCTCGGATAGAATAAGACATGTTTTTACAAGTTAATTAGCAAAATTAAAGCAAATTTACTGCCCAATGAAAACATTTATGTGGTTGAAATAAAACCGACTTAATACACCATAATTAATATAGCACTGAAGCAAAAGTATCGCCCCTGGTGGGAATGGAACTCGCGGCCTATAGTTCTTGAGGCCGACACGCTACAACTCGGCTACGACGTTAGTCAATTGAGCGATGCCGTTTAACGTCTTTTAGCCAAAGCCGATCATTTACTGTCTAATTATCCATACCGTTATTATTAGCCTGTGATCAACTGATTTTGTTATAAACGGAAGAGGATTGAAAAGCAAAAGACAAATTTAATTTACATCAATTAATTGGTTTGTTACAGTGGCTTCAAGCAATACAACGAATACGTTTTCTATCAAAACACGGAAGATTTTGGAAATACTGTACTTTTTTCTGCTTTTATTTCGCACAGCTATCCTTAAGTTCCTTAAACCCTTAAGTTTTTACAAATTGTTTAGTAACCTGATAATTTTGCATTTATTCATTTGCATTTAGTTCATAAAATAAATATTAATGCATAACCTCTATATTGTTCCCCGCAGTCTTCAATCAAGAACTGTCAAACGGTTATAAACAGCTGTTTTGGTTTGTATTGTTTATATTTAATTCTCCATAAGCGTAATGTTAAATTTTTAGATTTTAAACTTAATATTACAAGAAAACACGAATTTTCCTGGACATTAGACCTATCTAGAACTTATTTTCTACTCGGACATTAGTTATTTCCAAAATTTAAAGAAATTCCTCGGCGCCGTTTTCGAGATCCGTGTGCAAATATATATATATATACAAACCTTGCTCGTATTATAGTATTGGATATAGTTTTTTGTATAAAATACAAAATGGCGGATAGCGGCTTAACGAAGGATTTTTCGACATGTGTTTATTAGAAATTTTTTGTTTATTTTGATGAGTACTATCACCCCTCGAAGTTTGTCCCCAACTTTAATGAATACCCTGTATATATATTTATACATATAAATATATGTATATATATATATAAATTTTTACGACTATTGTTTTTGGACTCTGGGCACCTAAAGACGTAAAAATAACATGGTCCCGGGCTTAAGTCCTACCATGAGACCTACGGTAATAGCTTCTTCCCTATGGGGAATTTGCTAACATATACAAAAAATTTAGACGGACAAAATCATTTAACACCATATTTTAAACAAAGTAGATCACGTTTGATCATTGTAACCTGTTACACTATACACACTCATACACAAAATCAAATATTCGTTAATAATACACAATATAAACCTTTTAAAAATTTCAGATAGCGAAAGGAAAAAATAAAATATAAAAATATACAACAGCTGATTATTATAATAAACGTAATATATATATATACATTATAATTATGTATCTATTTGGCCAACATAAATATGTTTTGTAAACATGTGATTTTTAATCATAAGACATGATTCCCAAAAATTCTAAAATATGAAATTGGCGACTAACACTTTTTATTTTGTATATTTACTTTACATTATTTAGTCTATAGTTTTCATTAACGAATTATTCAGATGGCATTGGATATATATATATATTAAAAATGTCTGGTGCCAGAGTGCATCGTTATACCAATTTCATAAAAATAAGACAATTAATATTGTCTCGTGATCCGTTACACTGATCCAGACCGACAGATTTTTAACGTGGGTAGAATTGTTTCAATGTTGCAATGGTTCGATGGCTAATACTTGAAAATGTAATTGCAAACATAAAACATATAGAAACTACCCAAACACAATATCATTTTCAATTTTATTACCGTTCTCTCTTCCATCTAACCGGTTCTATTTCTCAAGACACGAAATCACTTCCAGAAGATCAAGACAGCCTTGAGAGCTCGTAAAATGTAGAGGGGGGAAAATGATATATAGTTTATACTTGATTTATAGCTGTATCAGGTTGTTAAGGGGGTTATTGGCTTTCTCCTTAGTCGAGGGATGAATATGGATTAGAGTGGGAGGGGGTGCAGGTGCCTCCAATGATGGAGCGGGTGTCAGCGGAGGGTAGACGACTCCACACACCAGGCTGGCTACGTGGAATTATGTTAACTTGCTTATATCTTATTACTATATTAAGTACCTAGTCATAGAATGTACTATAATGAAACTCAATTTAATTTTCAGTTCCTTTAATTGAATAAAACCACAAAAAAATAAAATGGCTTAATTTTTAAGACTTATAGGCCATATAGACTTGAGATTATCTCCATATGACATTTAACCCCAAATTGTATATCTAAATCCATATCAAATGCAGTATCATATGATAAAAATACAATTGTTTTTATTTTTCTGTGTAAAATGTAAGAATGAAATAAAATGTCATTCTATGCCTACCCTCCATATGCTATGGTCCCACGTTACTTGTGCGTGTAGACCCTAGTTAGTACGCACAACGGATTATTGTACTTTACCATATATTCATTAAGTCCTTAAGGATTTTAATATTCACAGTTTTACAAAAAAAATTTTGCATTAGATTTCCCTACAGGTTTTTAGTCGAAGTACAAGATACAAAATTAATAAAAGTCAAAGTTAGACGAGAAAAAAGCCCACGTGAAATCTCGTTGCATATTGAAACTAGGCTGAAATGTTTCTATTTAAACATTAAAATAACATTGCCGATTTAAGGCTTCAATAAAAACAGAGTGAAATCACGCCTTATACTTCGTAGTTTCTCTCTTGGCTTTGGCGGTGGCAGCAGACTTTCATAGTGGATCTAATTTTCTGATTAGATGGCACGGAGATAATAATATTAGAGGTACGCATTAGGAGTTATTTAAAACAATCAATCGCTCTAACTAACACCAAAGACAATAAATTGTCTTTGCTAGAACTTAGGACAAATTTATTTTACTTACTCCCAGTATATGGAGAAAGTATTGTTTTCGTCCAGATTTTGGAATTTGAGTTGAGGGTGGATATATCCGTTTATAGGGACCTATAAATCCAAAAAGGTGGGTTTTGACGTTTGGGATGTGTGTGTATATTCACCGTATCTCCAATTGTTTTTTCATTTATTTGAATTTTTTATTTTTATGGGTAGTTCACCCCTTAAAACCCTTGGAAACCAAATCCAAAAAAATCCAAATTTCTCAAAAACTGCTTTAACGATTTTGATTAAAATTTGATAGTTTATAGTACACAGAGTGTTAAATAATTTGACACCACCCGCATTTCTGTAAAAATGACGGTTCAAATGTTAAGAGCTTTTAAAAAATCAAATTTTAGCGAATTTCCCAAAGGGAAGCTATTACCGTAGGTCTCATGGTAAGACTTCAGTCCGGGACTATGTTATTTTTTCTTCTTTAGGTGCTTAGAGACCGAAAACAATGGTCGTTAAAATTTATATATATATATATATACACATGTGTGTGTCCGTGAACCCGATAACTCTCGTAAAAATAGTCCGATAATCGGACCATTTATACTTTTTTACTTTTTTTATTTTTTTTATTGATCTCGATCGGACTCCGATCGAGACCAAATTTGGTAGAGACGTGTATTCCTGCATTTTCTCGGACGAGTTCGTAAACCAGACATATCGGACAATCGGAACGGGTAGTTTGGGGGGGGGGTTTGTACCCCAAAAATGGTTTTTTTGCGTTTTCCCATATAATTTTTAAAAATTTCAAATTTTATCTTTTACTATTAGAATTACATTAAAAACTACACAATTTAGTTCCTTAAAGTTTTTCTCTATCTCCAATGGTTACCGAGATATTAAAAAATCTAAACATAGTACATTGTAATTTGGGGCTCTAATGTTAATCTTATGGAGGATAAGGAAAAATTAATGTTTCACTTATTATCTAATATTTTTTTATGAAACTTGATATTTAGCTTCATGTGGTTGAGATCCATACATTTATGCTTAAAAATCATAGTTTATGTGTTTATCATGGTAGCTAACCTGCATACTCTTTTCCCATGTTAATCATATAGAGTTGGGTAAACTCCTTTATTTGTGGACATATGTTGATGAAACTTGATATAAATGGTCAAAATATAAATAGTTTACGCTAGAAACACCTACTTTCAGTGTTCCTCACAGCAGCAAACCTGCATACTTTTTCATATGTTAATCTTATGAAGAGTAGGCAAATAATACTCATATTTATTGACAGATAATGATCAAACTTGTCATATATTATTATTTATATGTTATTGATTTGTTATTGATTTTTCGCTGGGTACGCAGGTCTGCTGCGACGGGGGTATTTAAATTTTCAGCAAAAACAAATTTACTGTCCATGAAAAACGCAGTACGTTGTCTGAAAGTACAGTAAAAAGTAAAGTAAAGTAAAGTAAAGTAAGTAAAGTGTTATTCTTACGGAGAATATTAAAAAATCAATTTCTTTCTTATTTTCCAACAGTTTTAAATGAAACTCGGTATGAAGCGTAAGGTCAGATTACCCAACAAAAACAACTTAGAAAGCTTAGTATTACCGGGGAGCGTTCCATGTGTCAGTCCGTTTATTTTAATGTCTAAAAACCAAAAATTCAACGAAAAACAAAATTGAGGTAGATTAATTACAAATATTTATTATTATATACTGTGGTCTACTGAGGTCTACCGTGTAAAAAATAAATGCATGAAAGATTTATTAAAATTTGTTGACAAAAAAAACTTTTTATGGAAATTTTGAAACACTTTTTATATAAGACATTATAATTGCCGTTTATTAATTTTGAGAGATGTTCTAACTGTTTTACAACAAACGTCTACTCTAACAAGGATATAAGAGCACTGTCCTTATGTATGACTTTGCTTAGTGTTTTCCTTTCCAAGTGATCTGTAGTTGATATATTTGAAATTGAGTTATACTAAGTGCTAAGTACAGTAGGAAAAATAATACTGCATTACCAAAAAGGACAAATCTTTATTACAGCTTAAATTACAGGTGACGATTCGTAAGTACACTTTCTCAAATCTCTTTTAGTCTGAGGCATTGCACTGTTATTAAAGTTATCAGCTGATTTTAGGAACTCATGGTCTTGTGTTTACAAATCAAATCAAGCAGCGGACTCCAACTAGCCGCGATGGGTATCAGCTTTCGCGCAATCTAAATTGGATCCAGCAAGTTGGGTTTGGCCCCAGTCTTGGAGTCTTGGGTAAAAAGATATATTTTAACTACGTACTATCCAAGATGGCACGGATACTGAGTACGTATTTAACAATTATGACAATTATCTTTAAAACTATACCCAATATTCTTCTAATAATCTTAACGGTTAGTGTCTTAAATGAAAGCTCTACAAATAAGTAGGCCCAATGCTTATAAAATGCTTGAATATTTGTTCATAAAATCAGATGTAATAGTAACTTTGTCTTAGTAGGCTAACTTTGTAATATTAGTTAATTATTGTATTTATATTCATTATCCACACAGCGAATCACGTTTAACTTTAATGTTATGATAGTAAATCACCCATATTAAGTATTAAGTCATAAAATGAAGTATCCAAGAAGGCCACATCCTGTGTGTGTGCCGAGTGCCGTAAAACAGTAGACCTACCCAAAACGCTCGACAAATACAATTCAAATGACAGAAAACACTATTACTGATGGTATTATCTCAGATTTATTGCTGATTTTCTGCAGTTGATCAATACGTTTCATTAGTGTTCAACGAGGAACTGGGTCTGAGAACAAATATAAATTCCAGACTTAGAGCAAGTATCAATTAATTTGTCTGATTGCTCCTTTGCTAACCTGCCTTTAAACCTCTATTTCAAAAACCTCTGCACTATAATTTGGTATGAGAATCCCTGATTAAATTTCTGCTACTTCAGACAAGTCCCTCTCGTTTAGTGCGTGGAGAATGTCTCGATCTTCTAGCACTCAGCACTCAACACTGGGCATTGTCATTGCGTCACGTTCGGCTCAAACAAACTACACTTAATTCGAGGGGTGTCGACATCCCGACATAATCTCTTCATTTCGGCCGCACATGGGTCACGTGACAGCAATGGCGACGTATAATCTTCGAGATGAACCGCACGACGTGTAACGCCGCGCCGCGCCGCGATATAATCAAAGGGAGAGCTTTATCCCGCGCGCAAGGGACCCACCGGCGTCGCTGTCGACGCTGATGTCTTTATTTTCCCTTGGACTATCGACTCGGCGTCCTTGGCCGTTTCCCTTCTTCCATGTTTTCCTAGAAACACAGCGCGACAATCTGGACTTTTATCTTCTTTAAGGGGTTCTCGGTTCCCCATTCCTATAGAGAACAGTGCGATCGCGAGACTTTTTATGAATTCGTAAATTGCCAGTTGTCGTTTTAGCCTTTCCCGCATGACACGCAGCGCACTCCTCACACGGTTGTCGTTGTCGTTTTTTCCCTCGCTACAATCTGGCGGACGGGAGTTAATTGGGGTCGGAACCCGCCGGAGCTTGTCTCTGGATGCTGGTTATGTCGTTATTTCCAAATGTTTAGTTGAATGTTTTTCTTTCATGGGAACGGAAATGTTAGTCCTTATTTTATGAACGATAAACTTAAAATACGTATGTGATGAGATACAGCAGTCATTCTGTTTATGGCTAATTAAAAGGCTTCTTTAGACTAATAAGCAGTGAAAGTCTTCACTGGAAACTCCATAGGTATTGGATTACAGTCCTATAAGAACGATGTTAAATTGTGTTCTGCCATATGATTAATACTATTAACATATGATTGATTATTAACATAATGATGAAAACATTCCCTATAGACAGATCCATATTCAATAAAAACACAGAAAATTAATATTTACTCCCCATATATCTAGCTGAATGTTTTCTAATATAGTACTACCCATATTTAAATTTTTTCATTGCCTATATACACTATATTGGCCTAAAAAACATTTTTGTTCTGTAACTGTTAATCACTCGATGTCATTTAAGTTGGTTTAACTAAGTTTCATAAAGTTTTTCTCTAACTCCAACAGTTACCGAGATATAAAAAATCTAAACACAGTACGTTGTATTTTGAGGCTCCAATGTTAATCTTATGGAGGACTAGCCAAAGTACCCGTTCTTCGCACGGGCTAAAAAGGCTGGAAGGTGTAGGCTCTACTGATACATTTAAGGTATTGTTAATTAATTTTTCATTGTTTACAAAATGACAAAACAGGAGTGTCTACAGCATTTCAAAGTAACATATGTCAAATATTGGGAGAGGATAAGGATTGATATAATAGAGACAGTCGTCGGAAAAAAACTTAAAATCTACCATTCCGCTATTTCAAATAATTCACTAATTTCGATCCAGCAGTTTATCTGAAAAATCAACTTTATTTCTTCTTCTTCCCGAACTGTCAAAATATAGTGCAAACGGATGATGTCATTAGAAAATGTAAACATTGAAACCTAGGACGGTCACGGCAGCTCTTTCTTCTTCTTATCCTTCTTCTCGAACTGTCAAATTTTAGTATTCACAGCTGTTGACATTCAAGTAATTTTATGTTTTCATTCTCAAAAAATGTAAACATTGCAAATTAGGACGTTCAAGGGCGTAGCCCGAGAGGATTTTAAGGAAATGAGTATGCCTATGTGTTGCATGAGTTTAAGTGTTGCATGAAATTTTACCTTTGTGTGAAATTTCAAACCGGTCGGTTCAGTATTTTTCGCATTTACTTGCCACAACCACCTCTTCTTTATAATATTATAGATAAAGAATAATTTATATTTCACTTATCAATCAATATTTTTGGATAAAACTTGATATTTAGCTTCATGTGGTTGAGATCCATCCATTTATGTTTAAAAATCATAGGTTATGTATTTATCATGGCAGCTAGCCTGCATACTCTTTTCCCATGTTAATCATATAGGGAATCGGTAAACTCCTTTATTTATGGACAGATGTTGATGAAAATTTGTACAAATTGTTAAAATAAAAATTATGCTAGAAATTCCTACTTTCAGTGATCCTCACAGCGGCATACCTACATACTCTTTCCTATGTTTATCTTATTTAGAAAAGGCAAATAACTAACTCATATATTTAT
>CM041786.1:90759589-91004912 GCA_023375725.1 Nephotettix cincticeps | reverse complement strand
AACGCTCGACAAATACAATTCAAATGACAGAAAACACTATTACTGATGGTATTATCTCAGATTTATTGCTGATTTTCTGCAGTTGATCAATACGTTTCATTAGTGTTCAACGAGGAACTGGGTCTGAGAACAAATATAAATTCCAGACTTAGAGCAAGTATCAATTAATTTGTCTGATTGCTCCTTTGCTAACCTGCCTTTAAACCTCTATTTCAAAAACCTCTGCACTATAATTTGGTATGAGAATCCCTGATTAAATTTCTGCTACTTCAGACAAGTCCCTCTCGTTTAGTGCGTGGAGAATGTCTCGATCTTCTAGCACTCAGCACTCAACACTGGGCATTGTCATTGCGTCACGTTCGGCTCAAACTACACTTAATTCGAGGGGTGTCGACATCCCGACATAATCTCTTCATTTCGGCCGCACATGGGTCACGTGACAGCAATGGCGACGTATAATCTTCGAGATGAACCGCACGACGTGTAACGCCGCGCCGCGCCGCGATATAATCAAAGGGAGAGCTTTATCCCGCGCGCAAGGGACCCACCGGCGTCGCTGTCGACGCTGATGTCTTTATTTTCCCTTGGACTATCGACTCGGCGTCCTTGGCCGTTTCCCTTCTTCCATGTTTTCCTAGAAACACAGCGCGACAATCTGGACTTTTATCTTCTTTAAGGGGTTCTCGGTTCCCCATTCCTATAGAGAACAGTGCGATCGCGAGACTTTTTATGAATTCGTAAATTGCCAGTTGTCGTTTTAGCCTTTCCCGCATGACACGCAGCGCACTCCTCACACGGTTGTCGTTGTCGTTTTTTCCCTCGCTACAATCTGGCGGACGGGAGTTAATTGGGGTCGGAACCCGCCGGAGCTTGTCTCTGGATGCTGGTTATGTCGTTATTTCCAAATGTTTAGTTGAATGTTTTTCTTTCATGGGAACGGAAATGTTAGTCCTTATTTTATGAACGATAAACTTAAAATACGTATGTGATGAGATACAGCAGTCATTCTGTTTATGGCTAATTAAAAGGCTTCTTTAGACTAATAAGCAGTGAAAGTCTTCACTGGAAACTCCATAGGTATTGGATTACAGTCCTATAAGAACGATGTTAAATTGTGTTCTGCCATATGATTAATACTATTAACATATGATTGATTATTAACATAATGATGAAAACATTCCCTATAGACAGATCCATATTCAATAAAAACACAGAAAATTAATATTTACTCCCCATATATCTAGCTGAATGTTTTCTAATATAGTACTACCCATATTTAAATTTTTTCATTGCCTATATACACTATATTGGCCTAAAAAACATTTTTGTTCTGTAACTGTTAATCACTCGATGTCATTTAAGTTGGTTTAACTAAGTTTCATAAAGTTTTTCTCTAACTCCAACAGTTACCGAGATATAAAAAATCTAAACACAGTACGTTGTATTTTGAGGCTCCAATGTTAATCTTATGGAGGACTAGCCAAAGTACCCGTTCTTCGCACGGGCTAAAAAGGCTGGAAGGTGTAGGCTCTACTGATACATTTAAGGTATTGTTAATTAATTTTTCATTGTTTACAAAATGACAAAACAGGAGTGTCTACAGCATTTCAAAGTAACATATGTCAAATATTGGGAGAGGATAAGGATTGATATAATAGAGACAGTCGTCGGAAAAAAACTTAAAATCTACCATTCCGCTATTTCAAATAATTCACTAATTTCGATCCAGCAGTTTATCTGAAAAATCAACTTTATTTCTTCTTCTTCCCGAACTGTCAAAATATAGTGCAAACGGATGATGTCATTAGAAAATGTAAACATTGAAACCTAGGACGGTCACGGCAGCTCTTTCTTCTTCTTATCCTTCTTCTCGAACTGTCAAATTTTAGTATTCACAGCTGTTGACATTCAAGTAATTTTATGTTTTCATTCTCAAAAAATGTAAACATTGCAAATTAGGACGTTCAAGGGCGTAGCCCGAGAGGATTTTAAGGAAATGAGTATGCCTATGTGTTGCATGAGTTTAAGTGTTGCATGAAATTTTACCTTTGTGTGAAATTTCAAACCGGTCGGTTCAGTATTTTTCGCATTTACTTGCCACAACCACCTCTTCTTTATAATATTATAGATAAAGAATAATTTATATTTCACTTATCAATCAATATTTTTGGATAAAACTTGATATTTAGCTTCATGTGGTTGAGATCCATCCATTTATGTTTAAAAATCATAGGTTATGTATTTATCATGGCAGCTAGCCTGCATACTCTTTTCCCATGTTAATCATATAGGGAATCGGTAAACTCCTTTATTTATGGACAGATGTTGATGAAAATTTGTACAAATTGTTAAAATAAAAATTATGCTAGAAATTCCTACTTTCAGTGATCCTCACAGCGGCATACCTACATACTCTTTCCTATGTTTATCTTATTTAGAAAAGGCAAATAACTAACTCATATATTTATCGACAGATAGGCTATTGATAAAACTTACCATATAACGCTATTATATTACATTATTGATTTGGATATTTATAAGTCTGCTACGACGGGGGTATTTACTTTCATTTTAACATTTCATTTTGTTTTGTGTAATGTTTCATTTTTAGCCTATTTTGAAAGAAAATCATTTGGTTTAATTTTGACGTGGATATGTCTTAGCTCTGGGGGGAGGGTGTTGGTGATTTTGAGATGAGAAATATGTAACAGGCTTCCATAGAAACCACCAGAGTTATTGTAATAGATTTTTAATATTATAAAAGAGTAAGAACAGCTGTTTAGATGAAGTGAAAGCATTACCTTTAGACATATCCATGATCTAACCTATTTCCCACAGGGAAGTAAATATAAAAACCTTTTATTTGGGTTTTGAGAATTTTGGTTTAATGTTACACAAAACGTTTTGAAGAACTGTCAAATTTGGGACAATTCGAAGTTTTGGAATACCATGTTATCTTTGCTCCATAATGCGTTTTAGTTTAGCTTATTAACTCTTTATACTTTACCTTTATACTTTTAATTGAAATGGCGACCTACCCAGGTAGGTATTTTAAGCCAAGTATGAATGACTCATCTGATATGTGGTTAATTCTATCCGAGGAAAGCTCAGTATCCCGGCACCTAGTGTAAATTGCACACTTCGGAGCTAAAATAATAAATAAATAGCTTTTAAAACATTAGTAAATTAGTAAGAGCACCGAATTTCTCTTAAGTACCATCCGCATTCTAAGAGTCCATAAATAAGATGACATGAGACCCGCTTTTACCTCATCAGCACGGGTTCCACGAGACACTACCGGTAGGGTTTGTTGAAATCGCCAGCCAGGAGAACCGTAATACCTCCCATCAGACGGTTGCAGTTTCTTATATCTCGGAGTGTTCTGTCTAATGATTTGATAGCTCCTTTATGGGCCATGGTACACTCATCCCACACTATTGAAGGAGTTTCTCTCGCAGCTTTGTTTGCAGCTAGGCAGCTTTGTTTTGTTATGTTCCACATTGGTGTTTCAGTGTGGTATAGATTAAGAGGTATCTTAAAAGCAGAGTGTGCGGTTTCACCAGCATCAAGCAACGTTGCTGCAATACCTGAGGGAGCAACCGCAATAGCTATTTTTCTTTCACTTTTCACTTTGGTAAACAGTAGAGTGATTGAAAGTGTTTTCCTGTACCATCGGGAGCATTTAGGAAAAAGAGTTCCCCTGACTCTGATATATTATTACTTGTGATTCCCTTGCAAACCTTTTTTTGATCCTGATTTAACTTTGAGGTATTTACAGTAACTGCTTCAGATAGCTGGGCAACATCATAACTAAGCTCTCTAAGCCATTCTCGGTTGTTATTCACAGGCTCGTGATTACGGGATGAGGTAGGAAGATAGTAGTAAACATTTCACTCACACACTTGAGTGAGTGTCCAGATATTGAATAAGCTGAATCTTCAAATAAAACCAAACATTTGTTGTAAACTATGTCCATCACTTGCTCCTCATCATCATACCGTTTTCCTACCTCCCGTTCTTTACATCATCCGCTAAACTCTCTTTATGATTCTCCCATAGTTCCATTGGATTGCCTACTTGGCAAAACACCAGTATAATAGCTAAAATATCGAGAATCTTATGAGAGGATTTTGAAAAGGATGCTTCCTTGTCTTCGAGCAAGCCAAGAGCGCTGCAAGCTGCCTTAAACGTTGGGTGGAGCACTCCTCTCACAGTCTTGATATATTCGAAAGATGTGGGCCCTCTAACTCCATTTAGTATAATCCGGCGGCAGTAGCATTCAAAATTGTTAGGGTGTATGGTGAATACCCTACCTAAAACATGGTCTCTGTACGGGAACCCCATGCTTTCTTTTTACAAACATGTTGTTTTTCCACACATAATATGCTGGAACTTCACAATAAATAAGACCTTTTGCAAAGTCATCATTTTTACACAATTCAAAAAATCCTGTAAGAGTAGTTTTGGTAGGGGTTTGAACTCTATCGGTTACATTGTTTGATGTAAAGTACACCCTTTGACCATTTTCAAGATTATCAACAAGGTGAAATACTGGAGGAAAACGTTTGTGTACAGTATAGGAAAATAAAATATCCTCCATGCTGATTCTGAACTGCTTATGTAACGCCCTGATTACCTCATCTAATTGTTCACTTAGAGAGAATACTGCCTGGTCACTTCCTTTGTATACATATTTACAAACATATTTTATTGACTTGACAGAGCTGCGAAATTCTACGTTAATATGGGCGTTGAATGTACGCGAGAGAATAGGGTTGAAAGGTACTACACCCACCTATTGTCCAAAGACACATTTTTCATTTTTACTGTAAATCCATCATCGCTTGGGGCTCGTCTACGGTACTTTGGATAACCATCATCCCCAGTCTGAGTCTCTTTAAGCCGTGGGTATTTTTTTACTGCATAATTTGATCAGGTTTCATTTGATTTTTCTGCCAATGAAGGATATTCGCATGGGGTAGTCCTCTCTTTTACCACTCGATTGTGTACATAAAACATAGGCTGGGTCCAAAAATGCTTAACCTTGTTAATAAAATGATCATGGCTTTTACTTTAAGGTGAAATACACGGCTGACTAAATCATGGCGGTCCTGAGGCTCTTGCTCATCAAAAAGTTTTTCAGTGATTTCTTCCCACTTAATATTGCAGGTAAATGTAATTAGAGGTCTGGCCTGCCATAGTGCCGCACGTAGGTCATGGCGTCTTGGGTCCGCTCGTGCATGTACCGCGCCCTACCAGTGAATGTAGAAGGCAAGATCACAGCTTGTCCTAAGTTTTCTGGATTAGTGTCACCTTTGAATACGGCATCTTTCAAGTGTAAGTAGTTATCAACCCGAAGTTTCTTCTGATTACTTCTTATGAGGTTTGACCTCTCGTTTTCAATTTTGACGTACATGTCAACCATATATTGGTTTAATAAGACACAGAAATGACGCAAATAATTTACCCCCTCTTTAAAGACCATTAAGCGAAAACAGTAGAACATTGCTGCAGAAACTGTTTTCGGTAAAGGAGACTTTGTAATTAGGTCAGTGAGGGATGGAAATGGAGTAACCATCCTCACCATAGCATAACATCAGAAGATACTGCAAAGCATCATACGATCAGCGAACACATAACAAAATAGAAGCGCTACTTTGAACGCCGAAGTGAAGCCACCTGGCGTGCAGCGGATCATACCAAGATGGCGGCGCAAGCCTACTCCTGAGCGTCTACCTCGCGCCAAGTCGGCTGTCATTTCGTTGTTTCGCGCATTTTTTATAAAGTGTAATTGTTTTTATTTTAACCTTTACAGAATCTTTTGTATGAATGAGAACAATTCTGTAGTCTAAGCATTTAAAATTTTTAAACAGATTAGTCCTTATTAAAATGTAGTGCTATTAAAATTTTTTCCTGGCACATTAACTGGAAAAAATAAATTTAATTTCTTAAAAAACAAATAAATTTCTAAAAAATAAATTTATTTCTTTAGTAAATACAATTCCTCCTCATTATTATTGTAAATTATTTGTATTTTTGTGTAATTTCTGGATATAAAATCTTTCATCATTCATTTATATTAAGAGGCGGCAGGAGTCAGTCCAGGCGCTCACACGCTTGACATGACATGGGTTTAATTATCTTTTAATTGCTCGTAAAGGAAATTGATTAAAAACAAAATACCAAATAAAAAGTATTTTATGGGTCCTTATCTACATATTGATGTGTTAAAATACCAAAACTAATGCTTAGAAATTTTTTTTAATTAGAAAATTAAAATCCCATAAGGATTTAACAAAACTAATTCCGTTGTATTATTTTTGTTTATCAATGGAAAATTTCAAACTTTGGACCTAAATAAACTTCACATATTCATAAATGAAATGTATTGAATAACTTTATGTATTCGATTTGCTCTTAGCCATAATAATCTTTTTTAAAGTGCGTGAACTAAATAAATAAAAAAAATATAAAAAAAATTATTATTAAAATCAAATTATATCAAATACAAAAAGTTATTCAATACATTTTATTTATGAATATGTGAAGTTTATTTAGGTCCAAAGTTTATCCTTATGGGATTTTAATTTTCTAATTTCAAAAAAATAAAATATTTCTAATCATTAGTTTTGGTATTTTAACAACTCTCTTCTTATTCTTTTATATTAAAAATTCAAAACTCTGCTGGTTTCTATGGAAACCTGTTACATATTTTCCATCTTAAAAATCGCCAACACCCCCAGAGCTTAGACATATCCATGTCAAAAACATAAACAGACCAATAAAACCAGCTGTATCTGAGAAATATTATATTCATACAGTAATTAGATACCATTGAGTACTTACTATTTTATGCTTGCTTCTTTGGCTTGCTCAATGGTTAAAAAAACAGCTGCTGTTTATATTTAAAAAGGTAAGATACATATGTTTGAATCCAAAACAAAATTATTTCCCCATAAGATTAACATGGAAACTTTGAATACGCCTTCAAAGTTTCCATGTAGAGATTTATGGGAAAATCGGCACACAAACTATTAGACTTTCCTATTTTAGGCCAGTATAACAAATTTCAGCATCCTAGGTAATCGGGAAGTGAGAGAATTAGTGATGAGTGAGTGAGCGAGGGCTTTGAATTTTATATATATATATTCATATATATATAAATTTTAACGAATTCTGTTTTTGGCCTCTGGGCACCTAAACACGAAGAAATAACATGGTCCCGGGCTTAAGTCTTGCCATGAGACCTACGGTAACAGCTTCTTCCCTATGAGAAATTCGCTAAAAATGGTATAACATTGAATAAACAATTTTTCATTAGCTTGCCAACTCTTCCGTAAGGATAAAATATCTTTTTTAGCACTCGATTCCTCAAAACCCCAACGAACCGTTGAAAAGTATTATCTTCTACAGTAAAATTAGTAGACTAGCAAGAACACAGAGTCTCGAGAGCTGAGACGTTTGCGTCTGTGAGAACATTGCCGAGAGATCTGAATCGACATATAATTAAGTTATAAAATAACGCCGCAATAAAAATCCCACAATAAGACACCATCACGTAGGAAAGATAACCATTTGCTTTATGTCTGTTCGAACGGAGCAGTAAAAAAAGAGAAAACTAGTATCGTTAATCGGGCAAGGAGCGAAACTACAGCAATTGGAGGGGGAAGGGGTGAGAGCTGTAAATTAGAAAAAAATTGAACAGCAGTTAGATTGTGCGGTTGTCTCAAAGATGGCGGTGTCGGCTCCCCAATTATCCTCGGCGGGGGAGAGGGGGTGATGAATGATGGCAAGACGTTGTGGGTCTCCTTCGCTGGATAAAGCCCGGCCGAGGTGTTAAAACGGAGATGTATGTTATTGCCGCTTGGCGCGCTGCGGCGCCTGCTTTACGTGTTTCGCAGCAGACAATGGTCGATAGATCTGCCGCCATGTCGGGTCAACACGCGTGCGCCGTATCTGCGCATGCGCATATCGACATATCACTGTCATGTAGTTTTCCTTTGGTTAAACACCTCTATATTTCTGCTTACATCACATAATATTATTCCAAGAAATCCCTACCAAACAGTAACTTCATAGTAAAATTTTACAGTTCAGTAATAATAAGGAACTTACTATTTATCTCTCTGATTATATTTAATAATAATCTTAAGTGATAGAGTTTACATTTAAAACTTCAAGAATATTGTAATAGTCTCCGGTCACACACTACAAGTCCTGGCAGGCACAAAAATAACAATGGTTTAAAGGGCGACTCCTTGTTCGTGCAATTTTACAGTTGGATCGATCGGACCAAGGAAAATATCCATATTATTAAAAATTATTATTAAGAATTATTATTAGGAGTATTATTAAGAAAGGTGTTAATAGTTAAGGTAAGATTACCTTCTGAACTATTTATAATGTAGTTGCATATTTAACTAGTTATATATTTTTATATATAACTATATATAAAAATATATATAACTATTTAATAGTTATATATATTATATATAACTATATATTTTTGGCAGGTAATCTTGACATAACTATGGTAGTATTAACATATTCTACTCTAATGTAATGTAATTTCTAAAACAAATGTGTTAAACAGGAATTTTGTACAGTACTTACCATTTAATTTTATTAAGCGCACATGCACTTATATTATTATTTTTTAATTTTTATTTATTTAAATACAAACGTATGCGACTTTTACTATTAGGTATTTATTAGTGTTTATTTTGTATTTTGATTAGAAATTATAAGTTAATAAAAAAACCTGAATGTTATAGAGGAAATTTGAAAGTTTTTTTTTATTTTTTTGTACAGGAATTTTGTACAGTACTTATTTAATTTGATTTATTTTTAATTTTATTTAGCGCATATGCCCTTTATTTTATTCTATTTAATTATTTAATGTATTTATTAAAAAGCAAGTGTATGGGACCGGCGACTAGCTATTCATTAGTATTTATTTAGTATTTTTATTAGAAAGTAGAAGTTAATATAAATTCAAAATGTTAATTAAAAAAAGAGGAAATTCGAAAGCTTTTTTTATTTTATTTTATGTACTGAAGACTAATTATCTATCTACTGAAACTTTTTTTTCTTTTTCATTTATCTATAGGCATTACAGACTGATTATTATTATTTTTATTACATAATTTAATAACTACAAATTTGAAAAATTTACCTAATAATTTATTTATTTATTATCTTTTATCTTCAATTTATAATGTCCAAGAAGAGTGTAGACTATAAATGGGGGAGGCCACGGTAGGGCAAGCGACATGAATCACTGCGACACAGAACACTTTGACTATTACAATGGCATCCAATGCAAGTCTTTTGAAAACCATACTCAGGTTTTTAACCATTTTAATACTAACTCAGCTGGTAATTTTACATTTTTACATTTAAACATCCGTAGTTATTTTAAAAATATTGATTCCGTATTAGTACTGCTGCAAAGTTTAAATATTTATTTTGACTGTATTTCTTTTACTGAAGCGTGGACTGACGAAAGCAAAACATTTACTGACTTGGACGGATACAATGTTTTCACCACACACAGTAACTGGAACAGAAATGACGGGAGTGATTGTGTACTTGAAGACTGAACTATGAGGAACAATGAAGCAGATAAGAATGGGTGAAGCGACAGGACTCCTACTGGACTTCACTTTGCACTCCAGACACTACAATATTTTGACAGTATATCGCAGTCCGTCTATGAATATTAATTTATTTCTTGAAGATCTTGACTCTCACTATTCGAATATCATAAACAACAATAACCATACACATATTTTCATGGGGGACATCAACATTGATATATTGCCGAGTAGTAAATAATCGCATTTTAAAAATATATATCTGAATATAATGTATTCAGCGGGTTTTTTAGATTTGATCAATATACCGACCCGAGAAACAAATGAATCTTCATCTTGCATTGATCATATTTTCTAAAACATTTTGACCTCACAACGGTTTCTTCTTGTGTACTTAAGACTGACGTCACTGATCACTATGCTACTATGGGAAAAATTGACACCCACATCCGCAAACCGGACTACGACACTGAAAAAACTTACTTGGACTCAGATATTTTGGGCGACTTGGTGGCGACACAGTCGTGGGATTGCGTTTCGGCTCAACAAGATGTCAATGCGTGTTGCGACTCATTTCTCAACACATTTACGGAATTGAAAAATAGATCAATACGCCCGAAAAAATCTTCCACGCGCGTAATTTTTTATCTTAAAAAAAATTAAAACCCTGGATTACAACAGACTTGATTAATGCTATTAGAAATCGTGACAAGATAAGTAAATTGGTTAAAAAACGTCCGTTTGATGAACAATTAAGAAATGATTTCATAAGTTTAAGAAATACTGTTTCCCGCAAAATTAAGGTCACTAAAAAAATTATTACAGAGAAAAAATCACTTCGTCAGCTGGCAAACCCTAAATTGTTTTGGAGAAATGTAAATGAGTTCAATGGAGGTGGAGGTAGGAAGGAAGATTTTCCTATCTCCCATTTCCTGCGGCAGTCGGACGCCGGCGGGGAGTGCGTTAGGTCGGTGGCTAACTCTTTTAATAATTTTTTTCTAATGTAGGGAGCAAGTTGGCAGGCGAGTTGCCACCGTCCGTCGGCCCGCCGCTGGTGGACGATGCGTTATACAGGGTTGAGCACGAGCTGCATCTGGGGCTGGTGTCTGGTGATCAGGTGGCGGATTGTGTGATGGCAATGCGTGGCGGCTCCGCCCCTGGACTTGACGGGTTTACTGCCAAAATTCTAAAAGATAAACTTCAAAATACTTTGTTACCTTTGACACATCTAATCAATCTTAGTATATCACAAGGGGTATTTCCGGATAAATTTTAAGTCGCAAAGGCAATTCCTATTTTTAAATCAGGGCAAAAAAAGTGACATGAATAATTTCAGGCCAATTTCTTTGCTGAGTGTGTTGTCTAAGGTATTGGAGAAGTATGTGAAAATTCAATTACAGATTTATCTAGAACAGAACAATATTCTATCTGAACGACAGTTTAGAGGCTTTAGAAGAGGCAAAAACACTAGTGACGCTCTCTTCTCAATGAACAAGATAATAATGAACTCGCTAAATAACAACGATAAAATACTAATTACATTCATAGATCTTGCAAAAGCCTTTGATTCAATTGATAGAGAGGTTTTGTTTTCTAAATTAGAACACCTAGGGGTTAGGGGCGTAGCGCTCAATTGGTTTAAGAGCTATTTAAGTGACAGAACCCAAGTGGTATCAATAAATGGTACAGCTAGTGACGAGTCGAGAGTTAACTTTGGAATTATTCAAGGCAGTACGCTTGGACCTCTTTTATTCTTGATGTACATTAATAACATTGATAAACTAAATATTTCTGGTAAACAATTTCTTTTTGCTGATTAGACTGCGGTAATTTTTAGAGCGCGTAGCTGGGATGATGTGTTTAATATCGCATCAGCAGAATTACAGATTTTGAGAAAGTGGTTTTCAAATAAGCTGCGCCCCATGAGCGAGCCGCCAGCAGAGCTGAGGCTGGCCCTGCACTCGTGCGGAGACCAGGCGGGCAGCGTCTGTGACTGTCAGGTTATTGAGAGGGATAGTCACTACAGGTACTTGGGGGTTATCAGTGACTCAAAGTTAAGATGGGAAAATCACATTAATTTGCTTATATCAAAACTGAGAAGAATGATATATATCCACCAGTTAAGTCAAAAATTAAATTTTAAATACATTAAAACGATATATATTGCATTTGTACAATCTTATCTACAGTACGGACTGATTGCATGGGGAGGGGCTTTTTTATCTTTAATTGATCCATTATTTGTCATCCAAAAATCAATAATAAAAACTGCCTTTATGAAACCACGGATCTTTCCAACTGAGCTATTATTTAAAGAGACTGGTTTACTTTCTGTTCGACAGCTATTTGTCAGGGACTTATTAGCCTATACCTACAGTCACATGGACCTGGTAGCCACTCCAGTCTCACACAATTATAGAACCCGTAATGCGCTGGGTGTCGGCTACAGGTTCCTAAAGTATTAAAGACGATCAATATAACGAACGGTTACTACATAGCGAATTCTTTGTTACGTAAGATTCCGCCTGAGATCCGGGACC
This sequence comes from Nephotettix cincticeps, assembly GCA_023375725.1. NCBI lineage: Eukaryota > Metazoa > Arthropoda > Insecta > Hemiptera > Cicadellidae > Nephotettix > Nephotettix cincticeps. The sequence goes on along the minus strand of CM041786.1, from coordinate 90,992,776 downwards.
TGCTGGTCTCTCCTAGTGCTTATAAGAGGGTCGTCGCTGCCTGGTTGTTGGACAATGGGCCCCGACAGCACTGAGTCGCTTATCGGCCGGAAATATCGTGAGTGACTATATCGACCATAACTCCACTTTACTTCACTGTACTCGCTACTGTACGCAACTTGACTTTCAAATTTACCGTCTTCCTCTATTTACATGTTTTTAGCGAATTTCCCATAGGGAAGAAGCTATTACCGTAGGTCTCATGGCAAGAGTTAAGCCCGAGACCATGTTATTTTTTCTTCTTTAGGTGCCCAGAGACCAAAAACAATAGTCGTTAAAATTTATATATATGTATATATATATATATATATATATATATATATATGTGTGTGTGTGTCTGTGAACACAATAACTCTCGTAAAAATGGTCCGATCGAGACCAAATTTGGTAGAGACGTGTATTCCTACAAATGCTCGGACGAGTTCGTAAACCAGACATATCGGTCAATGGGAACGGGTAGTTTGGGGGGTTTCGTACCCCAAAATTAAATTTTTTTAAATATTTCTAATTTTATATTACACCATTAGAATCAGCTTAAAAACTACATAATTTAGTTCCTTAAAATTTTTCTCTATCTCCAACGGTTACCGAGATATAAAAAAATCTAAACACAGTACGTTGTATTTTAAGGCTCCAATGTTAATCTTATGGAGGATAAGGAAAAATTAATATTTCACTTATTAACCAATATTTTTTGATAAAACTTGATATTTAGCTTTATGTGGTTGGGACCCATAAGTTTATGCTAAAAAATCATAGTTTATGTGTTTATCATGGCAGCAAACCTGCACACTCTTTTCCCATGTTAATCATATGGAGAATAGGCAAACTCCTTTATTTATGGACAGATTTTGATGGAAGTTGGTATGAATGCTAAAAATAAAAATTTTTGATGGTACAAATGCCTACTCTCAGTGTTCCTCATAGCAACAAACCTGCTCACTCTTTCCCATGTTGTTATGGAGAATAGGCAAATGAATTCTCATGTTTATCGACAGATTTTGATCAAACTTGTCATATATTATTATTATTATTATATTATTGATTTAGAAATTCGCTGAGTACGCAGGTCTGCTGCGACGGGGGTATTTACTATTGTATTCTTCTTTTTTGTTTTATTTCAATGTAATAATTTTAATTTGGATATAATTTGTTTTTTTTATTGTGTACTGCTACTTGGTGCAGCCAGATTACTGGCTGCACCAGTAATCTCGCGTCACACGCACAGGTCCTTTGTGACCCATGTGGGACTATTAGTATGTATGCACCATGGAATTAGCTGTAAATATTTTACCAATAAAAAAATTATGATTGATTGATTAATGTATTTCTGGCTTGGCGAGCGCTCGCCACCTCGCCATGGCCCGGCTTTAGCTGCCACTTACCTGGTGCTGCTGCAACTTACCTGGTACTGCTGCAACTTACCTGGTACTGCTTTAACTTACCTGATATTGCTGAAACTCACCTGGTGCTGCTGACACTTATCTGGTGCTGCCGCAACTTACCTGCTGCTGCTGCCGCAACTTACCTGCTGCTGCTGCCGCAACTTACCTGCTGCTGCTGCCACTCTTGTCTAGTTGGATGTACTCTTTGTTATTTTACTACTTTTCCACCTTAAATTGTTTGTAGACTTTAATCAATCACTGATTACCAGTAAAGACATTCCTACCTCACTAGATCAAACGGGCCATCGTGTGAAGGAGACATAAACACTTTTGAAAACTTTTAGTGAATTTCCCATAGGGAAGAAGCTATTACCGTAGGTCACATGGCAAGACTTAAGCCCGAGATAAGGTTTTTTTGTCCTAAGGTGCCCAGAGGCCGAAAACAAAAGTCGTTAAATAATATATATATATATATACACATAACAAAAAACGCAGCAGCACCAGGTAAATGGCAGCTGAACCAGATAAGTTGCGGCAGCACCAGTTAAGTGTCAGCAGCGCCAGTTAAGTGTCAGCAGCACCAGTTAAGTTGTGGCAGCACCATTTAAGTGTCAGCAGCACCAGGTAAATGGCAGCTGAACCAGTTAAGTTACAGCAGTATCAGGTCAGTTGCAGCAGCACCAGGTAAGTTGCAGCAGCACCAGGTAAGTTGCGGCATCACCAGTTAAGTGTCAGCAGCACCAGGTAAATGGAAGCTGAACCAGTTAAGTGTCAGCAGCACCAGTTAAGTGTCAGCAGCACCAGGTAAATGGCAGCTGAACCAGATAAGTTGCGGCAGCACCAGTTAAGTGTCAGCAGCGCCAGGTAAATGGTAGCTGAACCAGGGAAGTTGCAGCAGCACCAGGTAAGTTGCGGCAACACCAGTTAAGTGTCAGCAGCACCAGGTAAATGGAAGCTGAACCAATTAAGTGTCAGCAGCACCAGTTAAGTGTCAGCAGCACCAGGTAAATGGCAGCTGAACCAGGTAAGTTGCAGCAGCACCAGGAAAGTTGTAGCAGTACCAGGTAAATGGTAGCTGAACCAGGGAAATTGCAGCGTCACCAGGTAGGTTGCGGCAACACCAGTTAAGTGTCAGCAGCACCAGGTAAATGGAAGCTGAACCAGTTAAGTTACAGCAGTACCAGGTCAGTTGCAGCAGCACCAGGTAAGTGGCAGCAGAACCAGGTAAATGGAAGCTGAACCAGTTAAGTTACAGCAGTACCAGGTAAGTGGCAGCAGAACCAGGTAAATGGAAGCTGAACCAGTTAAGTTACAGCAGTACCAGGTAAGTGGCAGCAGCACCAGGTAGGTTGCGGCAACACCAGTTAAGTGTCAGCAGCACCAGGTAAATGGAAGCTGAACCAGTTAAGTTACAGCAGTACCAGGTCAGTTGCAGCAGCACCAGGTAAGTTGCAGCAGCACCAGGTAAGTTGTGGCAGCACCATTTAAGTGTCAGCAGCACCAGGTAAGTTGCAGCAGCACCAGGTAAGTTGTGGCAGCAGCACCAGATAAATGGCAGCTGAACCAGTTAAGTTACAGCAGTATCAGGTCAGTTGCAGCAGCACCAGGTAAGTGGCAGCAGCACCAGGTAAGTTGTGGCAGCACCATTTAAGTGTCAGCAGCACCAGGTAAGTTGCAGCAGCACCATTTAAGTGTCAGCAGCACCAGGTCAGTTGCAGCAGCACCAGGTAAGTGGCAGCAGCACCAGGTAAGTGGTTGCAGCAGGTAAATGACAATCATGCCAGACAGTCCTGGAAGTGGAGGCAGCATAAGCACCAATAGGCACAGACGGCTAAGCGGTCCAAAGTCCCGCAGTAATCCCTGAGCATATAAGAAATAGAATTTCTTAGGGATGTCACCTAATATCTATTTAAATCAACAATAAAACAAATAATTTAATTTTTTACACTAGAAAATGATTTGAAACAAGTAATTTTCCATTGTTCCAATTGATGAAAATATCAACATAGTTTACTGGACAGATATACAGTAGTTTAATAAATAGATAAAATACACACTGGTACGCAGAATATAATTTTCAAACATAAAATTTAGGAACAATTACTGAATTTAACGTCTAAATATTTATATTCATGGGTTATTACAACAGTAAGCCCCTGTTATTAATAATCTCGTCATTATTAAATAAATTTCCTCCGCTAAGAAAATTAAATTAAAAGTCCAAAAATATTGGTCACATCTACTGATTATAGTGATAATTTGCCAAAATAAATCTTTTGAAACCCTAATATTTTAATTTAATTCCAACTAAAATTTATGTATGTCCATGTAAATATTTATTTTCGCAAATAATTAAGCACATAATATGTCAATTTAACAAAGAATGTAATTTTCACCATGTACAGGATGTGGAATCATCTTTCAGAACAGAAAAATATGAATCGGAATTCTTTGCATCGCATCGTTGTATAAAATCGTACATTTTTTACTCCATCGCACACCCCTATTTGGATCAGGTGAAGGTTTGTAAAAGCTCGAGCTCGGAATTTTTTCAAAAGCTCGGCTCGAACTTAAAATTCCAGGCTCGCACACCCCTAATTGCACACGGATCTCGAAAACGGCACCGAGGAATTTCTTTAAATTTTGGAAATAACTAATTTCCGAGTAGAAAATAAGTTCTAGATAGGTCTAATGTCCAGGAAAATTCGTGTTTTACTGTAATATTAAGTTTAAAATATAAAAATTTAACATTACGCTTATGGAGAATAAAATGTAAACAATACAAACCAAAACAGCTGTTTATAACCGTTTGACAGTTCTTGATTGAAGACTGCGGGGAACAATATAGAGGTTATGCATTAATATTTATTTTATGAATTAAATAAATGCAAAATTATCAGGTTACTAAACAATTTGTAAAAACTCAAGGATAACATAGGTGTGCGAAATAAAAGCAGAAAAAAGTATTTCCAAAATCTTCCGTGTTTTGATAGAAAACGTATTCGTTGTATTGCTTGAAGCCACTGAAACAAACCAATTAATTGATGTAAATTAAATTTCTCTTTTGCTTTTCAATCCTCATTCCGTTTATAACAAAATCAGTTGATCACAGGCTAATAATAACGGTATGGATAATTAAACAGTAAATGATCGGCTTTGGCTAAAAGACGAAACGGCATCGCTCAATTGACTAACGTCGTAGCCGAGTTGTAGCGTGTCGGCCTAAAGAACTATAGGCCACGAGTTCCATCCCCACCAGGGGCGATACTTTTTGTTCAGTGCTATATTAATTATGGTGTATTAAATCGGTTTTATTTCAACCACATAAATGTTTTCATTGAGTAATAAATGTGTTTTAATTTTTCTAATTAATTTTTATAATACATGTCTTATTCTATACGAGCAAAGCTCGGTCACCTGGTACTCCAATACTATAGTACGAGCAAGGTTTGTATATATATATATATATATATATATATATATATATATATATATATTTGCACACGGATCTCGAAAACGGCGCCGAGGAATTTCTTTAAATTTTGGAAATAACTAATTTCCGAGTAGAAAATAAGTTCTAGATAGGTCTAATGTCCAGGAAAATTCGTGTTTTCTTGTAATATTAAGTTTAAAATCTAAAAATTTAACATTACGCTTATGGAGAATAAAATGTAAACAATACAAAACAAAACAGCTGTTTATAACAGTTTGACAGTTCTTGATTGAAGACTGCGGGGAACAATATAGAGGTTATGCATTAATATTTATTTTATGAATTAAATAAATGCAAAATTATCAGGTTACTAAACAATTTGTAAAAACTTAAGGGTTTAAGGAACTTAAGGATAGCTGTGTGAAATAAAAGCAGAAAAAAGTAATTCCAAAATCTTCCGTGTTTTGATAGAAAACGTATTCGTTGTATTGCTTGAAGCCACTGTAACAAACCAATTAATTTATGTAAATTAAATTTCTCTTTTGCTTTTCAATCCTCATTCCGTTTATAACAAAATCAGTTGATCACAGGCTAATAATAACGGTATGGATAATTAGACAGTAAATGATCGCTTTGGCTAAAAGACGTAAAACGGCATCGCTCAATTGACTAACGTCGTAGCCGAGTTGTAGCGTGTCGGCCTCAAGAACTATAGGCCGCGAGTTCCATTCCCACCAGGGGCGATACTTTTTCTTTAGTGCTATATTAATTATGGTGTATTAAATCGGTTTTATTTAAACCACATAAATGTTTTCATTGAGTAATAAATGTGTTTTAATTTTGCTAATTAACTTGTAAAAACATGTCTTATTCTATCCGAGCAAAGCTCGGTCACCAGGTACTTTTTAAAAATAGCAGTTAATTGGGCGTAATGAAATTTTGTCTAGGATTTAGTCAATATTTCGAAAAAAACCTGCACTTCTCTGTTGATTTTTACGATTTTTTGGAGAACAATGTTGAAAATCATCGTAGTACACTGGTCCTTAGTAGACTAACTATATTTCAGGTTTTCGACTGGCTATGCTCACAAATTACTTATAATAAATAAAATTATTGTATTTGATGGTAAATGCAAGACACGACGGAATTGCGATGATCTATCGAGAACCCTTCAAAGGAAAAGGGGGTTTCTCAAAGAAACTGTCTTGGTACCATCCTAAATTAACAAACACTTTCAAGTCTTCCGGAAGAACTTTGGCATCTGCTGTCTTTCCTGGCGGGGATTTTAGGGATTTCTTTCATGCCGGGCGGGGTTGAGGTTGAGGGAGAAAAAGCGCTAAAGAAGGGCGAGAGGGGAGGCGGCGGGAGAAGGCAGACAAAGAATAACAAACGCTTGATAGCCCATTCCTTTCAAGTGTGAGATTATTAACGATCCAAGAACTGTCTGTTGTCTAGATTAAACTATGTTTAGGGGTACAATAGTATTTTGTATTGTATCGGTCTTATTTTTAAATCCACACCTTCTTGAGGAAATAATTACCTAACGATTAATATTTCTTTAAAATCAGAAAGACTTGTAACTTTCAATTTATAATACTGTAATAATTTTATAACCAAAATAAAGATATTCAGAATGTGTGGAATCAATTATACGAAATATACTGTCATACACTTTGCTTTATTCGTTACAAACATAATTGGTATAAGACATTTAAGAATGTAGGCTTTATATATAAATTTCACTGTATATATTATTTAGAAATTATTAATGTGGTCACAAACCTCTTTGTCATAAGTTAAATTTAAATTCTCAGCTAGGTGCAAAAAAAGTCCTATACAAGTGCATAACAAAATATTATTAAAACCTTAAAATTAAAAAATTATAAATACAAATACTGGGGAGAGAATAAATACAATGAAGAGATGAAATTATATATATATATATATATATGAAATTATATACTATGAATTATGAGTGGAGATATATATATATATATATATATATATATATATATATATATATATATATATATATATATATTTCTCCACTCATAATTCGGTAAGCCAGTACTATGAAGCTATTCGTATTACCTACTCATTTTATTATTTTTCAATTTGAATTTTCAAAACTCTGCAGATAAAATCACCTGTTACAATTGTACAATACGTTAAGTTGTTACAATACGAGGTGTGTATCGACTGCCCCTTGCCGTCTCGCTCGTACATCTCTCCTGATTCCGGTGAGAGAGGGACTTTAAGGGATAGGAGTGATAATTTGGGGATTGAACAATGAGGCAGGAATCAGGAATTTTCAGGGAGAAAATGGGGACCTTTTGGAATGAAACCGAGGTTGCCAATAGGCCTCGGTGGGGGCTGGGCGGTTATCAAATATCCGTTTCCCCCCGTGTGTCGATGTGTGTTTATACGTGATTGGTTTGTGGGGGGAGGGAGTCGATCGACCAAGTGTGGATGGCCGCGCCGGATTGAGACATAACGCGGCGACTTCAAAGGCTGGGCGTGGAGCCGACCATAACCAGACATACAATTTATACCGCTGTTGCCGCTAGCCGTTAGCTGCTAGCCGCTTCACGTATCACGGACAGCTGCTGCGGCCGCTGTGTGTGTGAGTGTGTGTGTGTGTGTGTGTGTGTGTGTGTGTGTGTGTGTGTGTTTGTGTGTGTGTGTATTTAGGAAATAATTAATGTCAGAGTACCCTTTTTCATTTTATTATTCTGACATGTGTTTCGAAGGATAACTCCATGATCATAGTGTTTATTTTACCTTATAAGCAAAATACAGTATATCTAAATAGCGTAGTTTTTTTCTTGATGAGGTATGATAAGTTAGAGTATACTTTTACATTTTCATGTCATTATTTCTTAGATTTTTTTCAAAAAAGTAGCTCTTGCAAAGGGGACACTCAGTGTTCCATGGATATAAACAAATAATGTTTCATCACCCAGTATAACTTGATATAGTGTTGCAATTACATTGCTTATTTGTTTGGTGTACATTGCTGTGATTATGTTAATATTTAATCATGGATAGTGAAGTGCATTATATAAAACTAGTGCAATAAGCAGTGATGTATTGTTAAGCGATATAAATAATTATACTAATAAAAAATTAGCTCAAATTTTACTTAACAACTCAGTTTTTATTTCAGGTTAAATATGTGATAATGGTAATTAAATTTTTATGTTGTGAGCTTAAGATTAAGATTGGAATATTACTGAGAGAAAAAAATTTCTTACAGGTTAAGGTTCAAGTGAGGATAAAAAAACAAAATAAAATAAAACAAACATTTTTATTTTACCTATGTTATTTATCAACAATGTTTATTTGTTAGGATAAAAAATTTTATATTGTTGACAATGGCAAAAGTGTCAAAACATGTCGCTTAAAATTAAACTTTTTAGAAAGGGTTCTAAGTTTCTAATTTATTAAAAAATAGTATTAATAATTATTGTTGCCCTCATTTGTGAATAATATAATGAATACCTATTACATGTATTCGTTGTATTACGAATATCATATAATATAACATAACCTATGAATACATATGTCATGTATAAATGTATAATGATCATGGTATAATAAATATTGTACTATGGCCATTATATTGATACACACATATTAAACGAGAGTTTGAATGTTTTGATTGAGACTTCCGGAATGCTGAGAGCGTCATGTCGGATGTTTAGCATTGTAGATTTGACAGTCTCGCTGTCAACTTCTCATCAATCCACCATTGTGTTCTCCTCACCTAGTCCAAGACCAAGTGTCGAGTTAATGCTGGCGTCCACAATGGTTCAGGGTCTTTTGCTGATAGCATATCATTATATTGCGGCATCGGCGTAGGCCTGACAATTGGATACAAAGTATTTTTACATTGCTGAAATAGTAGAAAACAATTAGCTATTACTGTTTCAAAAACCCATAACCAAATCTTAGGACCCTGGACCAAGTGTTCCAGTGGTCAAGAACCGATGCAAAAATTTGGAATGGAAAGCAAAGCTAATCCTGTGCCAAAATTATAATTAAATTCAATGTAACTGGTATTGTAGTCAAGACTAAATGTACATTGGTTTAGGTTGTTGTTTTGGATAATTGATTGGTAGTGTCATTGTACTTCAGGACAAAATTTCTGAGTTTGTGTTGATTGTAGAGGAGTGTATCGTGATCCAGGACGATGTGTTAATTGTGGATCAGAACCATGTTGGTCCAGGACCATATGTTGATTGTAGAGCTGAACCATTGTAGACAAGGACCATGTGTTGATTGTAGAGCTGAACCATTGTAGTCAAGGACCATGTGTTGATTGTAGAGCTGAACCATTGTAGACAAGGACCATGTGTTGATTGTAGAGCTGAACTATTGTAGACAAGGACCATGTGTTGATTGTAGAGCTGAACCATTGTAGTCAAGGACCATGTGTTGATTGTAGAGCTGAACCATTGTAGACAAGGACCATGTGTTGATTGTAGAGCTGAACTATTGTAGTCAAGGACCATATGTTGATTGTAGAGCTGAACCATTGTAGTCAAGGACCATGTGTTGATTGTAGAGCTGAACCATTGTAGACAAGGACCATATGTTGATTGTAGAGCTGAACCATTGTAGTCAAGGACCATGTGTTGATTGTAGAGCTGAACCATTGTAGACAAGGACCATGTGTTGATTGTAGAGCTGAACCATTGTAGACAAGGACCATGTGTTGATTGTAGAGCTGAACCATTGTAGACAAGGACCATGTGTTGATTGTAGAGCTGAACCATTGTAGTCAAGGACCATGTGTTGATTGTAGAGCTGAACCATTGTAGACAAGGACCATGTGTTGATTGTAGAGCTGAACCATTGTAGTCAAGGACCATATGTTGATTGTAGAGCTGAACCATTGTAGACAAGGACCATGTGTTGATTGTAGAGCTGAACCATTGTAGACAAGGACCATGTGTTGATTGTAGAGCTGAACCATTGTAGACAAGGACCATATGTTGATTGTAGAGCTGAACCATTGTAGTCAAGGACCATATGTTGATTGTAGAGCTGAACCATTGTAGACAAGGACCATGTGTTGATTGTAGAGCTGAACCATTGTAGACAAGGACCATGTGTTGATTGTAGAGCTGAACCATTGTAGTCAAGGACCATGTGTTGATTGTAGAGCTGAACCATTGTAGTCAAGGACCATGTGTTGATTGTAGAGCTGAACCATTGTAGTCAAGGACCATGTGTTGATTGTAGAGCTGAACCATTGTAGACAAGGACCATATGTTGATTGTAGAGCTGAACCATTGTAGTCAAGGACCATATGTTGATTGTAGAGCTGAACCATTGTAGACAAGGACCATGTGTTGATTGTAGAGCTGAACCATTGTAGTCAAGGACCATATGTTGATTGTAGAGCAGAACTATTGTGGACCAGGACCATGTGTTGTTTGTAAAGCTGAACCATTGTAGTCAAAGACTATGTGTTGATTGTAGAGCAGAACTATTGTCGACCAGGACCATGTGTTGTTTGTAAAGCTGAACCATTGTAGTCAAGGACCTTGTGTTGAGTGTAAAGCAGAACTATTGTGGTCCAGGACATGTGTTGATTTTAGAGCAGAAAAATTGTGGCCCAGGACCGTGTGATGTGTGTAAAGCAGAACTGCTGTGGCCTAGTACAGCAGAACTAATGTTGTCCAGGACTATGTGTTGATTGAGTGTAGAGCTATTGAGGTCCAGGACAATGTGTTGATTTATTGTAGAGGAGACCCATTGTAGTCCAGGACCATATGTTGAGTGGAGAGCAGAAATATTGTGGCCCAGGACTGTGTGTTGATAGTAGAGCAGAAAAATATTGTAGTTCAGGACCGCGGAACTATTGTAATCCAGGACTATGTGTTGAGTGTAGAGGAGAACCATTGTAGTCCAGGACTATATGTTAATTTCAGAGCAAAATTATTGTAGTCCAGGACTGTGTGTTGATAGTAGAGCAGAACTATTGTAATCCAGGACTATGTGTTGAGTGTAGAGGAGAACCATTGTAGTCCAGGACTATATGTTAATTACAGAGCAAAACTATTATAGTCCAGGACTGTGTGTTGATAGTAGAGCAGAACTATTGTAATCCAGGACTATGTGTAGAGTGTAGAGGAGAACCATTGTTGTCCAGGACCATGTATTGAGCGGAGAGCAGAACCATTGTGGCCTAGGACCTTTTTTCATGTCCTGCCTAGCCCCTCGTTTCATTTGATATTAAACTGATTTTGTCAATACGTTTTCGTATGGATTTTGGACTGTTTTAATAATGTGACGATTCAAGTGGCAACGATTCAACATTAACAATTATTAGAATTTTCAGCCAATAACGCAGGGTGAAGGGTGAAGAGTAAAGCAAGTAGACGAAACTGTTTGGGTGGCCGAGCACTGGATGTGTTCATTTGACGAAGTTAAAGATTTGATCTGCATCTGGCATCCTGGCTTCGATAATTGAGAGTTTGGTCGCAAATGAAAGCAGAGATCGTGGTTCATGTCGAAGCTATAGAGAGGCACGCACGACGCCGCCATTACTCGGTCTAAACTCTCCAGTCTAGGAACACCATTGAGAGAAATTAATTGATTCTGTGTTAACAAGGTTTTCCGTGATATTTATAATTCGTTGCAATGACTTCTACTGTCTTTTAGTAACCGTGGTTGCAATATACTTACGAAAATATAAAACAGTCAATTACACGGGGCTTTGTAAAAATTCTGAACTTGGAAAATGGAATGATTTGGAAATCTTAACAATATCAAGGAAACGGCATTAATAATAATATCTTTGTTAATATTTCCTACTAATTTTAATGATAAAACTATTGAAAAGTTTGAATCAATCAATCATCAATCCCTAACCTATGTGCTGATTGATCAGAAATTCTATAGAGAGATATTTGATGTCCCGAGGTGATGTAAACTTTTGTTAATCCTATTGGTTTTCGCTGTGGAGTCTTAAATTTTCAAAGCTATAATTTTAGGATTTCTGTAAAATGTTAACAGGCAACAATAATCATTTGACGCATCTCGCTTCTTTCGTCCTCACTTCGTTGATATTTTAGTGGTTATTCACCAAAGAAGATATATTAATCGCATGTATTACGAAAATTGCAAAAATAAGGGAAGGTTATACCATTAAAATCAAATAAAATAAATGTGTCGGAGAGTAAGATAACACTTATTCTTTTATAAATTGGCCGTTTACTTACCGTTAACATTAACCACATCTTCTTAATCTTCATCCATTACCACCACTTTTACGATATCTGAGCTTTGGAGCAGCAATGCTGGGTCGTTATTGAAGGAACTTCCTCATTATAATCATTGAAGCAGGCGTTAGTGGTACATGGGGATACCTCTTTGGAGCATAGGTAATTTGGCGAGTTTTCACAAAAAAACCTATTTCCCGGTGGGAAATAGGTTAGATAAAAGGGACGTTTTCAGTTCCTCTTAACAGCTGTCCCATATGATATCACTAACAATATGACGTCACCGTTACAAATTTTAGTCTGACTGATTGCCAAATCCCACCTAAAGTTAAGACTTATACATGTCAAAATGGACATATTTGTCTGAGTTGTATTTGAGTTTATTTAGTATAATGTATTTATTTGTCCATTTTTGCCGTTCATGAAACACTCAAATTTAACACATCAAACTGATTTGCAGTCGTGCGTTGCCTTCAGTTTTCTAGCTGAGGGTTTTGTGTAGTGTACGGGTTTTTGTGTTGCAGACGATTAAAGGATTGTTGACTCTATCTGTAATCGTAATTTAGAGATTACATTAGATTATTGAAATTGCGACCATACCACGAGGTAATTTTAAGCCAAGTATGAACGAGAGTTGAGTGCAGGATGATTGTGGCGCAATCTTGTAGTCTTGTTTCTGACTAAGGCTGACATGTTTCCTAGACAGAACTGCTAATTAATAGCCCAACCGGAGAGTGAAGTGGTTTTTACTTTCTGCCCTCATACATAGTATATGGAGAAAGTATTGTTTTCGTCAAAATTTTCGAATTTGAGTTGAGAGTGGATATATCCGTTTTAGGGTCCCCTGAATCCCAAAAAATGGGTTTCGACGTGATGTCTGTCTGCCTGCCTTTCTGTGTGTCTGTGTGTGTGTGTGTGTGTGTGTGTGTGTGTGTGTGTGTGTGTGTGTGTGTGTGTGTGTGTGTGTGTGTGTAGGTGTGTGCTTTCAGCCAACGCACTGCGTTGGCTGAAAGCGCCTAATGTTTATTATGGAGAATATTAAAAAATCAATTTCTTCCTTATTTTCCAAAACTTTTTCCATGAAACTTGATATGAAGCGTAAGGTCAAATCTCCCAAAAAACCAACTCAAAAAAGTTCTTGTAACCGTGAAGGGGTGTTCCCCCATAAAATTCTAACAATTAATTTAACTGTGTTTCTCTTGTTGTTATTTTCAGAAATTGGATGATTATTTTGAAACAATAAATTTTTAAATCATACTTAGATAAACCTTAAAGAATATGATAGTTCAATTAGAGGTTGTCATTTTTAAATTTACTCAATTCAGAAAGTATGTGTCAGTCCACTGATACCGTTTATTTATCTGCTACTTTTGATTGTAGTAAAGGATTTTTACATCTGATTATTCACAACTTCATACATACAACACTTACTTCTACGACAGATACAATAGGACCTAGAGTATATTTACCGTGTAATTAACTTAAAATAGAATAGTTTGTACTTAAAGTTTAATAACTATTTTAGGATTTAGGTTTTTTAATAATAGAGAGGAGTCATCGAGTTCTTACTGAATATCACAAAAACCAAAGACTCCACAAGCAGTTGAAATATCTTAAACGCCAAGTTTGACAAATGTAACAAATTTGTATAAGTTATACCTCTGACTATTTTAGTACTATTCTGTCACATTTCTTGGCTTAAAATGTTCCATAAGAATGTTCAGACCCGGTTATTAATGATATAAATAATCCAAATTATATTTAATTTGTGTGGATTTATTTCCAGACGAAAATGAAAAGCACATTTCAGTACTTACGAATTGTAAAGCCACGGACGTAGCCATGTGCCATGTCTGGCTCTGATAACTAGCTACTTCATTTGCATACGAGCACTAAAATAAGTTCGTACAACGCAGTTGCTCCTATTTAACGCCCCATGCCTTTAAACCTTAGAGGACAAACATCAATTATCGATTATCAACGAAGAAATCATACGAATAATTCGTAAGACTGGGATTGTTCTAGTGGCTTATGAGTTGCAAGCCGATGTAGACGGCTTATCAGCACGTTTTGACATAGATATGTCTTAGTTCTGGGAAGTGTTGGTAATTTGTGAGACCATTATTTGAAACAGTGATGTCATTTGGTTAGTGACGTCTAATAGTTATAAAGACATCTGTTTAGAGAAATTGAAAACATATCCCCTTAGACATCCATGATATAACCAATTTCCCACAGGCAAGTAAATACAATCATTTTCTTTCGACGATTTTACTATTGTTAACATATCGTCTATACGGTACGTGATCTCTGAGAAACCGGATTACAGATTAGTAAATCTTACAGTCATATTGAGCTGCTTAAATTTTAATTCCAACTTTTAGCGAATTTCCCATAGGGAAGAAGCTATTACCGTAGGTCTCATGGTGAGACTTAAGCCCGGGACCATGTTATTTTTTCTTCTTTAGGTGCCCAGAGTCCAAAAACAATAGTCGTTAAAATTTTTATATATATATATATGTATATATATATGTATATATATATATGTGTCTGTGAACACGATAACTCTCGTAAAAATGGTCCGATCGAGACCAAATTTGGTACAGACGTGTATTCCTACAAGTGCTCGGACGAGTTCGTAAACCAGACATATCGGTCAATGGGAACGGGTAGTTTGGGGGGGTTTTGTACCCCAAAATGGGGTTTTTTGCGTTTTTCACATGTAATTTTTTAGATTTTCAAATTTTATCTTTCACCATTAGAATCAACTTAAAATACTACACAATTTAGCCCCTTAACGTTTTTCTCTATCTCCAACGGTTACCGAGATATTAAAAAATCTAAACACAGTACGTTGTATTGTGGGGCTCCAATGTTAATCTTATGGAGGATAGGGAAAAATTAATATTTCCCATATTAATGTATATTTTTGGATAAAACTTGATATTTAGCTTCATGTGGTTGAGATCTATCCATTTATGCTTAAAATCATAGTTTATGTGTTTATCATGGCAGCAAACCTGCATACTCTTTTCCCATGTTAATCATATGGAGAATAGGCAAACTCCTTTATTTATGGACAGATGTTGATGAAAGTTGGTATAAATGTTAAAAATAAAAAATTTTGATGGTATAAATGCCTACTCTCAGTGTTCCTCATAGCAGCAAACCTGCTCGCTCTTTCTTATGTTAATGTTATGGAGAATAGGCAAACGATTCTCATGTTTATCGACAGATTTTGACCAAACTTGTCATATATTATTATTATTATTTTATTATTGATTTGGAAATTCGCTGAGTACGCAGGTTTGCTGCGACGGGGGTATTTACCATTGCAATGAAATGAATGAGACTAGTAAGACATATATTAGTAAATAATATTGTTTCTAAATGATTTTATTTAAAAAAAGAACATGCACATATATTTTTTCAGAACTACTTTTTCAGCTTTGAGGGGGATTTAGAGACTTATTTATGGGTTGTAGAGTTCATCTTTCCTTTAGTCTACATGTTTTTAAAGGGGAAACGAGCTAAATTATGAAATAAAGTATATATTGTCAAAGTAGATTTTTAAACAAGCCATTAATCATAGCCTACCAACGATTTATTTGGAAATATAATTTGATGTTCCATTAGACTTGGGATATTACTTAATATATGTGAGGAATAGTAACAATACGACTAAAAAAGAATATATGGCACCGCAAAACCCCCCACAACGAGGACGTCACGTTAGTATGCAAATGCAAGATATAACTGTGTGGAGTGTGGTCGTTTAATGGCATGACCGCAGTCGTATGTAACAGTTTAGAGGACATCTTAACTCGGCTGTGATAGTGACACGCGCACGCACACACACGCACGCACGCAGGCGCACTAACGATGCTGCACCATAACTCGAACTCGGCCAGACGAGGCATTGTTGCTGGAAAGGTCAGAGCAGGTCGCTCTGCTGGCAGGGAGTGGGTCGAGGTGAACGTGGACTCTAAGCCCATAATCTTAAAAAAATTTTGCCATTGTTCGAACCAGTTGCATTTGTTAATTGATTTACTTATAACTCATGGCAAACGATTCAGCTGATCTTTTCCAGTTACAAGACTTCATCTCATAAAATCTATTACATTCATTACTCTCACCCTCCACTTTTTACTTTCTCCCCTTATAGTAGTATATGGTGAAAGTACTCGTATTTTTTCGTCAACATTTTCGAATTTGAGTTGAGAGTGGATATATCCGTTTTGGGGTCTCCTGAATCCAAAAAAGTGGGTTTGAGATGAAATTTGGCATGTATGTATATATTCACAGTATCTCCAGACGTTTTTTACTTTTTGAATTTTTGATTTTTAAGGGTAGTTCACCCCTAAAATTAAAAACGTGAAAAATCCAAATTTCTCAAAAACGGCTCCAACGATTTTGATTAGAATTTAATAGTTCATAGTGCACAGAGTACTAAATAATTTGACACCACCTATGTCTGTAAAAATGACGGTTCAAAAGTTATGGGCTTTTAAATGTCAGAAAAATCAAATTTTTAAATTTTCAGCGAAAACAATAAAGTTACAGTATAATTTGACTGGCGCCATTGAAACCAGCTTAAGAAACTAAACAAATTAGTTTTTGAATTATTTGTCTACGACTAACGGTTCCAGAGGAAAGTTAATTTTACTGTCCATGATAAACGAAGTACGTTGTCTGAAAGCGTCCAATGTTATTCTTATGGAGAATATTAAAAAATCAATTTCTTCCTTATTTTCCAACCGTTTTCCATGAAACTTGGTATGAAGCGTAAGGTCAAAACACCCAACAAAACAAACTTAAAAAAGCTTGGTATTAACGGGTGGGAGTATTTCCCCCCTACAATTCGAACAATTAATTTACTTTGTCTCTCTTGTTTTTATTTTCAGAAATGGGATGATTATTTTTGAAACAATAAATTATTAAATGATATTTAGATAAATTTTGAAGAACATGACAGTTTTATTACAGATTTTCTTTTCTAAATTTACTTAGGGAGATGTGTCAGTCCACTGATACCGTTTATTTCACCTGTACTTAAGTACCTTAGTTTGGGCAGGTGTCTCAAGAATACTAAGTAACCTCTAATTTCCTTTGAAGGAATCGGGAGTGACACATTTAACAACATTCTATACAATAATCAATAACTAGTGGACTGGGTTTAGTTCTAAACTAAGTTGCTTTTGTTTGTTGGGCTATTAATTAATGATTCTCAATGCAAAGCTTCACTTATCTTCAAATCCGTTACACTCATATTGGCCTCAGAATATACATCAGGGTGAATTCTATGAATATAATACTTTCGCCTTTGAACATAGTAAAATCTTTGTGAGCAACAATGATTTTCCAGAAGAGGGAATCGTATCTCTTTTTTAATAAAACTAATACAATAGAAAATAAAGTACGTGTAAATGGAGGAGTTATAATAACATCCAACAACAGTTCGTCGATCCAAAATAATGGTTGTGTATGTAATTAATTTGTTAGTTTTATTAAGGAATTCGTCTTGTATAATTATTATACAAGTTTTATGTCCATTAAGGGAATAAGAACACATGAAATACACCAACTCCATACAATTACCGGTACCGGTATTATTGTTTGTTTAAAAGCTCTTTCCCAGACGTATCATTACTCCTTATACAAATGAAAACTTAAGCCCAAATTAAATGGTAATGAAAAACAAATATATTGTGCTAAAACTAGTTTATATATTGTCAAAACTAGTTTAATTAAATCAGCGTTACCACTGGCGGTAAGCAATAAAATATTAATCAAAGTGCAATTGAATAACTCCTTACTGTAGTTAATAATCTTCATTAGGCCTATCATAGTCATAAATATTTTACTAGTGTCTTCGTTAAGGGTGTTCAGCAGTGGTGGAATATCGTAGTGGCGTTTGCGCTGGCTTAAGAACAATGCTAAGTTTATGATAGACTTACTGGCCACGCGTTATTCGGAAATAAACGGTATCAGTGGACTGCCACATACTTTCTCCCTTAAGTAAGTTTAAAAACGACAATCTGTAACAAAACCATCATGTTCTTCAAACTTTATATAAATATCATTTAATATTTTATTGTTTCAAAATAATCATCCCATTTCTGAAAATAAAAACAAGAGAGACAAGGTTAAACTAATTGTTCGAATTGTATAAGGGGAAACCCCCTTCAAGGTAATACCAACTTTTTTGAGTTGGTTTTGTTGAATGATTTAACCTTACGCTTCATACCAAGTTTCATGGAAAATAAGGAAGAAATTGATTTTTTAATATTCTCCATAAGAATAACATTGGGCGCTTTCAGACAACATACTGCGTTTATCATGGACAGTAAATTTAACTTTTCTCTGGAACCGTTAGTAGTAGACAAATAATTCGAATTACTAATTTGTTTAGTTGTTTTTAAGCTGGTTTCAATGGTACCAGTGTAACTATACACAGAAAATTTCAGCCAGTTATCTCTAACAGTTCCTGAGAAAAATGTACCTTTATAATAAAAAAAAACTAAGTTTCCGGTAAAACGAGACGGAAATGCAGTGCCCCACCTGTAAAATTGTCACATAAAGTTAGTATTTTTTTTTTAGACACCAAAAATGTTTTCCCAGAAAACCAAATCACATATTCTGAAAGTAGAAAGTAGTATAAATAAACGCAAAAAACAAAAATCGTAAAAAATTATTTTTTACCCTCACTGCTCCCCTTGATTCTTCAGATTCTGAATATCTTTATTTTGGTTATAAAATTATTACAGTATTATAAATTGAAAGTTACAAGTCTTTCTGATTTCAAAGAAATATTAATCGTTAATTCTTTCCTCAAGAAGGTATGTATGGGTTTAAAAATAAGACCGATACAATTCATAATATTGTACCTCTAAACATAGTTCAAACTAGACAACAGACAGTTCTTAGACGGTTAGTAATCTCACACTTGAAAAAAATTGGGTATCATGGGTTGTCCTTTGTTATTCTTCGTCTGTCTTCGCCCACCGCCTCCTCTCTCGTCCTTCTCTAGCACGCTTCCTCCCTCTCCTCAACCCTGCTCGGAACGAACGAAATCCCTGAAATCCCCACCAGGGAGGACAGCAGTTGCCAAAAGTCCGGACCACGGGTTTTGAAATTTTTATAACCCCCTGCGATGACGAATGTGATAGGCGAGGTCACACACACACACACACACACACACACACACACACACACACACACACACACACACACACACACACACACACACACACACACACACACACACACACACACACACACATATATATATATATATATATATATATATATATATATATATATAAATTTTAACGACTATTGTTTTTGGACTCTGGGCACCTAAAGAAGAAAAAATAATATGGTCCCAGGCTTAAGTCTTACCATGAGACCTACGGTACTAGCTTCTTCCCTATGGGAAATTCGCTAATAATGACAAGTCAATTTTCATCCAGCTTCGCTGCAGGATTTAATTGCCATTTGGTAAAATAATACGGGTATTGCTCCAACTACGAAATTGTTTTGTTTTGTGAACTCATACATTAAATAGTTAGGTCCATTTTTAGGTCCATTTGATTTAAACTAGGGACAATTAAATGGGTACGATTCGGTTTACATTCCCATATTTTAGGGATCTATTAAACCAAAGTAGCAGAAATATATTACCTTCTGTTCTTTAAAGTAATTTTTTACAAATTAGATAAAGTAGGGGGGTTTACAAAATTGAATTGATATAAGTGGGGTTAAATTAAACAGATTTTTACACATTGTACCTATAGTTTTATTGTACGCTAACTTATTTCTTTGTGTGCTTTATAGATTTTCATATCAAACTTACATTAGCTTAAAGTGTACTGTTCCACTATAGGATTGATTTAAACACAATTAATTAATGTTATACTTTCAACAAGTACCATGGTTATTAGAAGATATAGTACGAGGCATAAATAATAATAACGTCAGTGATATAAAATGTAATTAATGAACATAAGACACATAAGATTCATTTAAAATACTATATTTACATTTAATTACCTGGTGTAATTTTTTATGGTTATGTGTAGCATTATTAGGCCCTGTATACAGGGTGTTCATTAAAGTCGGGGACAAACTTCGAGGGGTGATAATACTCATCAAAATAAACAAAAAATTTCAAATAAATATATGTCGAAAAATCCTTCGTTTAGCCGCTAGCCGCCATTTTGTATTTTATACAAACAACTTTATATATAAAGAACTATTTAAGATACATAAACCAAACTTTGCACACATATTTATTGGCCAAAGAGAAAAATATTCTCTAAGTAACATTAAGTTTGCTTTTATGTTTTCAAAATGGCGGCGGTTAAAAATATTTTTATTTAAATAACAATAAAACCATTAACTTTAAGAAATTTTTACAACAAATAAAAAAGATTGCAATTTTAATTTCAAATCAAACGGTTTTTTGATGAACGAAATCCGTGCACGGATAATGCACTTTTAAAGTTAGCTTACAGAGCCCATGCGCAGCCGCGGCGCGGGCGTGGCGAAAAAGCGGCTGGTACAACAATTAATTCTTCGTCACGGCCG
This sequence comes from Nephotettix cincticeps, assembly GCA_023375725.1. NCBI lineage: Eukaryota > Metazoa > Arthropoda > Insecta > Hemiptera > Cicadellidae > Nephotettix > Nephotettix cincticeps. The sequence goes on along the minus strand of CM041786.1, from coordinate 90,972,098 downwards.
CGCCGTGGTGGCGTGTGCGCCCTGTAATCTAACATTAAAAATTTATTTTTTCGCTTATCCGTGCACGGATATCGTTCACCAAAGTACCGTTCGATTTGAAATTAAAATTCCAATTTTTTTGTGTCCTGTAAAAATTTTATTAAGTTAATGGTTTTGTTGTTATTTAAATTTAAAAAAAATTAATCTCCGCCATTTTGAAAATATAAAATAAAACTAAATGATACTTTGAGAATAGTTTTCTGTTTGGTCATTAAATATGTGTGCAAAGTTTGGATTCTGTATCCTAAATAATTATTGATATTCAGTATAACGTGTTTTGTAAAACGAGTAAACGAGTTCGTAATCCAGACATATTGGTCAATCGGAATGGGGTAGTTTGGGGGGTTTGTACCCTAAAAATAGGGGTTTTGCATTTTTCCCATGTAATTCTTAAAAATTTCAAATTTTATCTTTCACAATATTAGAATCACCTTAAAAAATGCAAAATTACGTTTCTTAAAGTTTTTCTCTATCTCCAACGGTTACCGAGATATTAAAAAATCTAAACACAGTACGTTGTATTTTGGGGCTCCAATGCTTATCTTATGCAGGATAAGTATAAATTAATATTTCACTTATCAATCAATATTTTTGGATAAAACTCGATATTTAGCTTCATGTGGTTGAGATCCATCCATTTATGCTTAAAAATCGTAGTTTCTGTATTTATCATGGCAGCTAACCTGCATAATCTTTTCCCATGTTAATCATATAGGGAATAGGTAAACTCCTTTATTTATGGACAGATTTTGATGAAAGTTGGTATAAATGTTAGAATAAAAATTATTTATGGTAGAAATGCCTAATTTCAGTATTCCTCACTGCAGCTAACCTGCATACTCTTTTCCCATGTTAATCATATGGAAAATCGGAAAACTTCCTTATTTATAGACACATGTTGATGAAAATTTGTACAAATTGTCAAAATAAAAATTGTTTATGCTATAAATTCCTACTTTCAGTGTTCCTCACAGCGGCAAACCTACATATTCTTTCCCATGTTAATCTTATGAAGAATAGGCATATAACCGACTCATATTGACGGATATTGATAAAACTTGAAATGTTATTATTATTACAGTATTTATTTGGAAATTCGATGAGTACGCAGGTCTGCTGCGACGGGGGTACTATATTTTGTAACGTGTTGTAATCTGCTTAGATGCGTTGGGCGCGTAGTGATCGGGCGGATTCCACGTGAAATACCCTGAGATATACGGGTAGGGTTTCAGTAAAAACAGGGCCGGTCCAGCATCTGGTTTTTGTAGGGCACAAATCGGCGGGGGGTGCCCGCAAGCCCCGCATAGCACCTGCAGTGTAACGCGAGCAGCTGCCATCTGCGCCATGCTGCCTCACTGCCTCACTGCCTCACTTGTTGCAACTAGGCCCGTTACTACCGATGTTCAGGAATTAAGTTGCTCCAAAAGGCTTAAGCTTAAGTAGGCTTACTAAACGATGAGTTTTTTAAGATGCTAATAATGGTTTATGGGAATTACTAAATCTAAACCCCAATCGCAGCAGACATGGATAGCATATTCAACAAATTTCCAAATCAATTCAGTTAATGTATAAAAATAAAATTATTATAAGTATAGTTCAAACCTTAAAATATTTCTTTAAAATAGTGATATTCCAGAATTAATTAGGGAGGATGTTTTACGTTATATTTCACTTCCTGTTGACTGTGGTTAATGACTATGGGAAATAATCTTTTCTGCATTCACGGAAAGACCGTTAATTTCAGACTTCTCCAAAAAAATCCTTCATTAAATTAATGGATCTCGACCTCGTGAAGCTAAATACCAAGTTTCATTCAAAGTTCTAGATTAATTAGGTAAATATTACCCGATCGTTATCCTCCAAAAGGTTTAACATTCAAGGGCCTAAATACAACCAAAGACAATCTATTAATACTATTAATATATATATTCTTCATAAGTGCCTAATGACTTTTATAACTACTGTAATAAACGGTACCAGTGGACTGACACATACTTTCTCCCTTAAGTAAATTTAAAAAAGACAATCTGTAATAAAACTATCATGTTCTACAAAGTAATTCTAAATATCATTTAATAATTTATTGTTCAAATGGTATGGGGGAACCCCCCCCTCGGTAATACCAAGCTTTTTTGAGCTGGTTTTGTTTGGTGATTTGACCTTACACTTCATACCAAGTTTCATGGAAAACGGGTGGAAAGTAAGGAAGAAATTGATTTTTTTATATTTTCCATAAGAATAACATTGGGCGCTGTCAGACAACGTTCTGCGTTTATCGTGGACAGTAAATTTAACTTTTCTCTGGAACCGTTAGTCGTAGACAAATAATTCAAAATACTAATTTGTTTAGTTTTTTAAGCTGGTTTCAATGGTACCAGTCAAGTTATACTTTACTTTTATTGTTTTCGCTGAAAATTTAAAAATTAGATTTTTTTGACATTTAAAAGCCCATAACTTTTGAACCGTCATTTTTACAGACATGCGGGTGGTGTCAAATTATTTAGTGCTCTGTGCACTATAAACTATCAAATTGTAATCAAAATCGTTAGAGCCGTTTTTGAGAAATTTGGATTTTTCACGTTTTTTAAGGGTTTTTAGGGGTGAACTACCCTTAAAAATCAAAAATTCAAAAAAATGAAAAAAACGTCTGGAGATACCATGAATATATACATACATGCCAAATTTCATCTAAATCGGACCAACGGGGTAGGCTGTGGCACTGTACACATCCAGACACACACACACACGGACGGACAGACATCACGTCAAAACCCACTTTTTTGGATTCAGGGGACCCCAAAACGGATATATCCACCCTCAACTCAAATTCGAAAATTTTGACGAAAACAATACTTTCTCCATATACTACGTATAAGGGGAGAAAGTAAAAATTGTATAGTTGTGTACTGAATGAATGAGTGTTGGTCTTGCAAATTTTCGTTTTAATTATAAAAAACGTTTTCAAGCAAATAGAAATAGTGACTGTGTATAACATGAAAACACAATAAAACATAAATAAATTCAAGGAAAAGTTTACAATAAAAAAAGTTAACTCAACTGCCTAAAACCATATGATTTTAAAATTTTTATTGTAAACTTTTCCTTGAATTTATTTAGGTTTTATTGTGTTGTCATGTTATACACAGTCACTATTTCTATTTGCTTAAAAACGTGTTTTATAATTAAAACGAAAATTTGCAAGACCAACACTCATTCATTCAGTACACAACTATACAATTTTTAAAGTAGTTATATAATATATATCTATTAATATTTGATACAACGTACTGTGTTTGGACTTTTTAATGTCTCGGTTACCATTTGGAACAAATCAAAGCTTTAATATACTAAATTTTGTAGTTTTTAGCTGATTTTAATGGTCATAAAAAGACATTGAGAAAAGGGAAAAAAAAACTCATATTTTTTGAAAACCCCCCCTAATTTTATAAAGGCGTTTTTTTTTTGCATGTTTCAATGTAATTTCTAAAAAAATTAAATTTTTTTTTTTAAACTGTCAAAAAGCAACAGTTTTGAGAATATTTGATATTTTCAACGTTTTTAAGTACAGTGATGAAACTACTTTTTTAGTAAATTTAAAAAAAAAAAAATTGAATAAAACTATCATATACAAAACCAGTCATTTATAATTTAGTTTCAAAATATATCCAACAAAATAAAACACAAGAAGACACGTTAAAATTTTCATATATGGGGGGACACATATATATTTTTTGAATTTTGTTGGGTGATTTGACCTTACTTTCCATTATGTACTGAAAATAAAAAAATTATTTTAAATTCCAATAAATAAAACAATTTTAGAGGTTTAACAAACTGTTTATCAAAAAACATTTAACTTTTCTCTGGAGTTTTGAAAAAAATCAAAATACTAATTTTTAGTTTTTTAATTTTCCTGTACCTTCATTATGATTTTAAATTTTATTCTTTTCCTTGAATTTATTTATTTTTTGTTTGTCATGTTTTGAACACGTCATTTTTTCATTTGCTTTAAATTTTTTATTAAAATTTGCAAGACCAACATCATTTTCAGTACATCGTTAATAGTTTTTAGAAAAATCTATTTTTTACGTTTTTTTGTTTTTAATGTCTCGGTTACCATTAAACAAATCAAAGCTTTAATGAAAAAATAGTAGTGAATTTAAAATGATTTCATCTAAAGCAGAAAAACTCATATTTGGGGTACAAACCCCCCCCTAATTTTGTACCAGGATGCATGACATATAAAAATTTTTTGTTTAAATAATTATATCAGCTCAAAAAGCAACACAATTTAGTTTCTGAAATATTTGCTCTATTTGCCAACGCTTATCAAAATATTAAGAAAAAGGTTTACAGTGCGTTGTATTTTGAACTTAAAGCCCACCACAATATTCCACCACATCAAAACAAATAGCCCCGTCGCAGTAGACCTGCGTACTCAGCGAATTCCCAAATTAAAAATAATACATAATAGCTTTGATCAATATCCGTAATAAATAAGAGAGTTTGCCTATTCTGCATAAAATTAACATGGAAAAGAGAATGCAGGTTTGCTGCTTTGAGTATTATTACTATAAACCATTACCATTACCGTAAACCATTTTTATTTTGATCATATATCAGGTTTCATCAACATCTGACCATAAATAAAGGAGTTTGCCTATAATATATAATAATATAATATATAACATGAGAAAATAGTATACAGGTGAGCTGCCATGATAAACACATAAACTATGATTTTAAGCATAAATGTATGGATCCCAACCACATGAAGCTAAATACCGAGTTTTATCGAAATTATCGATTAATAAGACAGAGAAATATTAATTTTTCCTTATCCACCTTAAGATTATAATTGTAGCTCCAAAATACAACGTACTATGTTTAGTTTTTTTTAATATTTTGGTAACCATTGGAGATAGAGCAAATATTCAACATACTGAATTATGTAACTTTTTGAGAAGATTCTAGTTATTTGTAAAATAAAAATTTAATATCTTTAATAATTACACATAAAAAACAAACCAATTTTGGAGATTATGAGTAACAAACCTATATTCGGATTATGAACTCGTCGAGTAAATTTAGGATACACATCTCTAGCAAATTTTTAAGTATTTAAAAAATTATATATATATACTATTCTCAAAGAAATTATTCAACTCACCTGTCTAATATAATATGATTTCAAAATTTTTAGCAAAGAATTGAAACCAAGGGTGTATCTATCAAGGTCAATGGTCTCATCAATCAGCAATCCCATCTGTCCCTGTTCGTTGATTATGAAAACAATGACAATTGATAGAGGGATTACGTGGTCCAGTGGACCGTTAGCTGATGGACCCGGCCGACCGTAGCCGCTAGCCTCTAGCCTCTAGCCTCTATACAGGCTCCAGTCGTGGCCGGAACCCAGGCATAGTGATTAAACCGTCCGAGCAAATAGTTCACTTCCGCCGTTTACCTTTACCAATTTGCGAAACAATATCCGCTGGTTGGATCATGAAATCTACTGGATTACTATGGAAGGACAGGAAATAATATATGTTTTACGAAATTGGTCATTGTCACCAGTTGGTTCAAAATACACAGGAAACCCCTTTAACAATTACTACTGCAGTACTCTTTTCGGTCATGCATAAATAATCCACCTTATATTTTATATTTGCGTTCGAGGACTTTTAAGGAATTGGTGTTAAAAGCAGTATTGCAGGTAGTGTATAACTTGCGAAGCTCCAAAATAACCTTAAAATAAAACAATGAGACAATGAACAACAATGAGAAATCGAGCAATTGCTAAAAGGGATATAATTAACTAGTTTTCTACGTTAAACCTTCCATTTTATTACTTTTATTTTTATTGCATAGCCTTTACTCTCAGAAGGTTGACTGAAAGCAGGTATGGTAACAATGGAAGTAGTCATGGAATCTTAACAACCCGTATCAAAGATCTTGATTTCGCTATAATGCAAATAAAACAAAGGTAGGTTAGATTATTTATTTTCTTTATACAAATTACATGTTTTCTTAATGTAGAAAACTCAGAAATACACTGAAAAACACTAAAACCCAACAAGACAAGTATGTACACTATAAGATTTCTTAGAATCGATTGGGATTTGTAGTTACACATTCCAAGAAATATGCAGATTAAAAACTTCACTATGGAAAGACCGGATATGAAAAAATGGCGTCTCTCGGTCCAAACGAGATGTTTTGATGGGCTGTAAAGGCAGACACCTCCCGGGGCCTGTGATGTCTTAATTGTGAGGCTCGGGCCCCGGGCCGCCGCTCCGACCTCCACTTCTCTTTTTTGCAGATTTCCCAGCTTTACAGCTCTGATATAATCTCTCCCTTCAAAAACATAATGCTGGGGCCGGTAGCGAGGTCGCGTCGACGATGAAATGGTCACACAACTAGTTCCTCCAGACTGTAGTGTCACAAATGTTCCACTGGGATTTATTATGTAGGCCTATACACGTCACGCAGGAGCCAACAACTAGGAAACACCTAGTGACACCTGGGCTACACCTAGTGTCACCTAGGCCACACCTAGTGACACCTAGGCCACACCTAGTGACACCTAGGCCTCACCTAGTGACACCTGGGCTACACCTAGTGACACCTAGGCCACACCTAGTGACACCTAGGCCACACCTAGTGACACCTAGGCCTCACCTAGTGACACCTGGGCTACACCTAGTGACACCTAGGCCACACCTAGTGACACCTAGGCCCAAGTGGCAAGCAACTGCTGATTACGCTAATGGAATTAGAAGGCATCTCAACAAAACATTAAATAGTTTTAATAAATATTAGAGTACTGTAATTCCATTCTTAATCTAAGAACGTTTAATTCCATCAAATCCCAATAGTTTACAATTATAAACAATTAGAAAATATATTAATCTTCTTATTTCGTTATTACAAGATTGTATTTTTATATTTATTTAATCTCCTCCAAAGTTTTAACAGTCAGAACGATATTTATTTTATTTTTTTAGCGATTATGCGATTTGATTATATCTTTAGAGAAGTCTCAAAACCTGTGGATCTCACATTCGACTCAGATTGTTACTTATCGAATGAAAACTATATACAATCCAATACTATAATACGAGCAAGGTTTGTGTATATATATATATTTGCACACTGATCTCGAAAACGGCTCTAAGTAATTTCTTTATACTTTCGAAATAACTCATTTCCGAGTAGAAAATAAGTTCTAGCTAGGTATAATGTCAAGGAAAATTCTTATTTTCTTGTAATATTAAGTTTAAAATCTAAAAATTTAACATTACGCTTATGGAGAATCAAAATGTAAACAATACAATTCAAAACATCTGTTTGTAACCGCTTGACATTTGTTGATTGAAGATGGTGGCGAACAATATGTGAATAGAGGTTTTGCATTAATATTTATTTTATGTATGTAATAAATGAAAAATTATCAAATTACTAAACAATTTGTAAAAACTAAAGGGTAAAATAACTGTGCGAAATAAAATCAGAGAAAACCATTTCCAAAATCTTTCGTGTTTTAAAAGAAAACGTATTCATTCTATTGCTTGAAGCCACTGTAACAAACCAATTAACAGGTGTAAATTAAATTTCTCTTTTGCTTTTCAATCCTCATACCGTTTCTAACAAAATCAGTTGATCACAGGCTAATAATAACTGTATGGATAACTAAACAGTAAATAAACGGCTAAAAAAATTTAGGTTGGCTAAAAGACCTTGAACAGGGTTCCTAAATTGGCAGATGCCGTGGTCCAACGGTAGCGTGTCGGCCTCACATAACGAAGGACGCGAGTTCCATCCCCATCATGGGCAATACTTTTTGTTCAGTGCTATATTAATTATGGTGTGTCAAATCGGTTTTATTTAAACCACATAAATGTTTTCATTGAGTAATAAATGTGTTTTAATTTATCTAATTAATTTTATAATACATGTCTTAGATATTCTATACGAGCAAAGCTCGGTCACCAGGTACTTTAAGTCTTAGTTGGTCAGCATGTTTTTTTAAATGCGACCACCCGCTTCTAACTGCAAATATATATACATATATATATATATATATATATATATACATATAGAGAATAATCAAACTCCTTTATTTATGGAGAGATGTTGATGAAACTCGGTATAAATGATCACAGTAGCAAACCCGCATACTCTTTCTCAAGTTAATCTGATGGAGAATAAGAAAAAGCCACTCATATTTATTGACAGATATTGATAAAACTTGTCATATATAATAATTATTATTATTGATTTGGATATTCGCTGAGTGCGCTGGTCTGCTGCGACGGGGGCATTTTGTGATTAACGGTACCGCGGTTGATGACAACGTAGTTATAAGTGAGCTATATAACATGGGTTATAGTGATTGACGGGACTGCGGTGTTTGAGAACATAGTTGTAAGTAGGCTATACCCGAGAGTGTTGGCCCAGCTGGTAGGGAAGTTAAATAACTTAATTTTCTTTAGCACGCAAATCTCTTACTATTAAACCAATTGTCCTAGCATACGGAATATCTGGAAAAATACTCTGCTATCCTTTTTTTGTGTATACAAATATGGAAATATTGTTTTCGTCAAAATTTCGAATTTGAGTTAAGTGGATAACCGGGGCCCTGATCCAAAAAAGTGGGTTTTGACGTGAGAGTCCGTCCGTGTGTGTGTGTGTGTGTGTGTGTCTGGATGTGTACAGTCACAGCCTACCCCGTTGGTCGATTTAATGAAATTTCATGTAATTATATAGTCACCGTATTAAGCGTTTTTTTTTTAATTTTTGAATTTTTTATTTTAAGGGTGATATACTTCACGTGAAAAAATGACCAATTATTTGCACTAAGTTATTAAAAATTTAGTTTATAGTGTACAGAGTACTAAATATGAGTTCTGTTAAAATGACAGTCAAAGTTTTGGGTTTTAAATGTCAAAAAAATCAATTAGTTTTTATATTTTCAGAAATCAAAAGTAAGTATGTTGGTGTCATTAAAACAGTTAAAAAACTAAACAAATTAGTATTTGAATTATTTTTTATTGGTTAGAGAAAAGTTAAATTTTGTCCAATAAACGAAGTAGTTGTCTGAAAGTCAATTAGTTTTTTTTCAGAATATAAATCAATAATTTTTTTATTAGTTTTTTGTTGGTTGAAGCGTTAAGTTAAATCACCGACAAAACCTAGTCAAAGTCTTAGTTTTTGTTTTCAGAAAATCAATAATTTTTTAACTTTGTTTGTGTTTTGCAGTTAAGATGGATCGATTATTTTTGAAACAATAAATTATTAATTTTGTTTTCAGAAATCAATAGTTTTTTAATATGTTTTGGTTTGGGTTGCAGTTAATGGATCGAAAGTATGTGTCAGTATTAGTTTTATTTTATTTTTTTTTCAGATAAAAAGTATTGTTTTTAAAGTCTTTAGTTTTTATGTTTTCAGAATCAAATAATTTGTATTTGTTGGTTTTTTTTTAGTTATGTGTTAATGTAATGGTCGATAGTTGTGTGTATGTATATTCAATTATTTTTTTTTTTTTTTAAATATGTTTTTTGGTGTTATATAGTATAAAAGTCATTTTCAGAAAATCAAATTTTTTAAATATGTTTTTGCAGTTATGATGGATCGAAGTATGTTAATGTAGGAGTCAAAGTTTTTTTGTCAGAAAATCAAATTTTTTTTCAGGTTGAAAGTTTGTTTGTTGCAGTTAAAAATCAATTAGTTTTTGTTTTCAGAAAATCAATAATTTTTTAAATATGTTTTGGTTTGGGTTGCAGTTAAGATGGATCGAAGTATGTTAATGTACCTAGTCAAAGTCAATTAGTTTTTGTTTCCAGAAAATCAATTTTTTTATTTTTTGGTTTGGGTTGCAGTTAAGATGGATCGAAGTATGTTAATGTGTACCCTAGTCAAAAATAGTTTTTGTTTTCAAAATCAATAATTTTTTAAATATGTTTTGGTTTTTTTTTAAGATGGATCGTTATTTTAATGTACCTAGTCAAAGTCAATTATTTTTTGTTTTCAGAAAATCAATAATTTTTTAAATGTTTTTGGTTTGGATCGAAGTATGTCAGTTATGTAGTTTATTTTTTTTTTCAGAAAATCATTAATTTTTTAATATTTGGTGTTTTTAAATGGTTTGGGTGCACAGAAAAAAATTTATTAATGTAATCAATATGTTCAGATTTTTTAAAATGTTTTGGTTTGGGTTGCAGCTAAAGATGGATCGAAGTTAGATGTTTTTTCAGAAATCTAATTTTTTAAATATGTTTTTTTTGGTTTTGGTTTAAGAAATGTACTATGTTTGTAATTAGTTTGTTTTTTTTTTTTAATGTGTTTTGGTTTGGGTTGCAGCTAAGATTATTATTTTATGTCAAAGTTAGTTTTTGTTTCAGAAAATCAATTTTTTTTAAATATGTTTTGGTTTGGGTTGCAGCTAAGATGGATCGAAGTTATGTTAATGTACCTAGTCAAAGTCTATTAGTTTTTGTTTTCAGAAAATCAATAATTTTTTAAATATGTTTTGGTTTGGGTTGCAGCTAAGATGGATCGAAGCTATGTTAATGTACCTAGTCAAAGTCTATTAGTTTTTGTTTTCAGAAAATCAATAATTTTTTAAATATGTTTTGGTTTGGGTTGCAGCTAAGATGGATCGAAGCTATGTTAATGTACCTAGTCAAAGTCTATTAGTTTTTTTTTCAGAAAATCATTAATTTTTTAAATATGTTTTGGTTTGGGTTGCAGCTAAGATGGATCGAAGTTACGTTAATGTACCTAGTCAAAGTCAATTAGTTTTTGTTTTCAGAAAATCAATAATTTTTTAAATATGTTTTGGTTTGGGTTGCAGTTAAGATGGATCGAAGTTATGTTAATGTACCTAGTCAAAGTCAATTAGTTTTTGTTTTCCGAAAATCAATAATTTTTTTAATATGTTTTGGTTTGGGTTGCAGCTAAGATGGATCGAAGCTTATGTTAATGTACCTAGTCAAAGTCTGTTAGTTTTTTTTTCAGAAAATCATTAATTTTTTAAATATGTTTTGGTTTGGGTTGCAGCTAAGATGGATCGAAGTTATGTTAATGTACCTAGTCAAAGTCTATTAGTTTTTTTTTTCAGAAAATCATTAATTTTTTAAATATGTTTTGGTTTGGGTTGCAGCTAAGATGGATCGAAGTTATGTTAATGTACCTAGTCAAAGTCTATTAGTTTTTGTTTTCAGAAAATCAATAATTTTTTAAATATGTTTTGGTTTGGGTTGCAGCTAAGATGGATCGAAGTTATGTTAATGTACCTAGTCAAAGTCAATTAGTTTTTGTTTTCAGAAAATCAATAATTTTTTAAATATGTTTTGGTTTGGGTTGCAGTTAAGATGGATCGAAGTTATGTTAATGTACCTAGTCAAAGTCAATTAGTTTTTGTTTTCAGAAAATCAATAATTTTTTAAATATGTTTTGGTTTGGGTTGCAGTTAAGATGGATCGAAGTTATGTTAATGTACCTAGTCAAAGTCAATTAGTTTTTGTTTTCAGAAAATCAATAATTTTTTAAATATGTTTTGGTTTGGGTTGCAGTTAAGATGGATCGAAGTTATGTTAATTTACCTAGTCAAAGTCTATTAGTTTTTGTTTTCAGAAAATCAATAATTTTTTAAATATGTTTTGGTTTGGGTTGCAGTTAAGATGGATCGAAGTTATGTTAATGTACCTAGTCAAAGTCTATTAGTTTTTTTTTTCAGAAAATCATTAATTTTTTAAATATGTTTTGGTTTGGGTTGCAGCTAAGATGGATCGAAGTTATGTTAATGTACCTAGTCAAAGTCAATTAGTTTTTGTTTTCAGAAAATCAATAATTTTTTAAATATGTTTTGGTTTGGGTTGCAGTTAAGATGGATCGAAGTTATGTTAATGTACCTAGTCAAAGTCTATTAGTTTTTTTTTTTCAGAAAATCATTAATTTTTTAAATATGTTTTGGTTTGGGTTGCAGCTAAGATGGATCGAAGTTATGTTAATGTACCTAGTCAAAGTCTATTAGTTTTTTTTTTCAGAAAATCATTAATTTTTTAAATATGTTTTGGTTTGGGTTGCAGCTAAGATGGATCGAAGCTATGTACATGTACCTAGTCAAAGTCTATTAGTTTTTTTTTCTTTTCAGAAAATCATTAATTTTTTAAATATGTTTTGGTTTGGGTTGCAGCTAAGATGGATCGAAGTTATGTTAATGTACCTAGTCAAAGTCTATTAGTTTTTGTTTTCAGAAAATCAATAATTTTTTAAATATGTTTTGGTTTGGGTTGCAGCTAAGATGGATCGAAGTTATGTTAATGTACCTAGTCAAAGTCTATTAGTTTTTGTTTTCAGAAAATCAATAATTTTTTTAATATGTTTTGGTTTGGGTTGCAGCTAAGATGGATCGAAGCTATGTTAATGTACCTAGTCAAAGTCTATTAGTTTTTTTTTCTTTCAGAAAATCATTAATTTTTTAAATATGTTTTGGTTTGGGTTGCAGCTAAGATGGATCGAAGCTATGTTAATGTACCTAGTCAAAGTCTATTAGTTTTTGTTTTCAGAAAATCAATAATTTTTTAAATATGTTTTGGTTTGGGTTGCAGCTAAGATGGATCAAAGTTATGTTAATGTACCAGTCAAAGTTTATTATTTTTTTTTCAGAAAATCATTAATTTTTTAATATGTTTTGGTTTGGGTTGCAGCTAACTTGGATCAAAGTTATGTTAATGTACCTAGTCAAAGTCTATTAGTTTTTTTTTTCAGAAAATCATTAATTTTTTAAATATGTTTTGGTTTGGGTTGCAGCTAAGATGGATCGAAGCTATGTACATGTACCTAGTCAAAGTCTGTTAGTTTTTTTTTCAGAAAATCATTAATTTTTTAAATATGTTTAGTTTTGGGTTGCAGCTAAGATGGATCGAAGCTATGTTAATGTACCTAGTCAAAGTCTATTAGTTTTTGTTTTCAGAAAATCAATAATTTTTAAATATGTTTTGGTTTGGGTTGCAGCTAAGATGGATCGAAGTTATGTTAATGTACCTAGTCAAAGTCTATTAGTTAATTTTCAGAAAATCATTAATTTTTTAAATATGTTTTGGTTTGGGTTGCAGCTAAGATGGATCGAAGCTATATTAATGTACCTAGTCAAAGTCTATTAGTTTTTGTTTTCAGAAAATCAATAATTTTTTAAATATGTTTTGGTTTGGGTTGCAGCTAACTTGGATCAAAGTTATGTTAATGTACCAGTCAAAGTCTATTAGTTTTTTTTCAGAAAATCAATAATTTTTTTAATATTTTTTAGTTTGCGTTGCAGCTAAGATGGATCGAAGCTATGTACATGTACCTTGTCAAAGTCTATTAGTTTTTTTTCAGAAAATCATTAATTTTTAAATATGTTTAGTTTTGGGTTGCAGCTAAGATGGATCAAAGCTATGTTAATGTACCAGTCAAAGTCTATTAGTTTATTTTCAGAAAATCATTAATTTTTTAAATATGTTTTAGTTTGGGTTAAAGCTAAGATGGATCGAAGTTATGTTAATGTACCTAGTCAAAGTTTATTAGCTTATTATCATTAATTTTTAAAATATGTTTTGGTTTGGGTTGCAGCTAAGATGAGAATAAGTTCTAGATAGGTCTAATGTCCAGAAAAATTCCTATTTTCTTGTTGTATTAAGTTTAAAATCTAAAAAATTAACATTACGCTTATGGAGAATCAAATGTAAACAACACAGATCAACTTCTGTTTATAACCGTTTGACGTTTGTTGATTGAAAATAGTGGTGAACAATATGTGAATAGAGGTTTTGCATACATATTTATTGTATGTATAAATGAAAAATTATCAAATTACCAAACAATTTGTAAAATCTAAAGGGTAAAATGACTGTGCGAAATAAAAGCAGAGAAAAGTATATCCAAAATCTTTTGAGTTTTGATAGAAAACGTGTATTCATTCTATAGCTTGAAGCTACCGTAACAAACCAATTAATTGGTGTAAATTAAATTTATCTTTTGCTTTTTATTTCTCATTCCTTTTCTAACAAAATCAGTTGATCACAGGCTAATAATAACTGTATGGATAATTAAATACAGTACAGTATAATATCAACTAAAACATTTGAGGTTGGCCAAGAACCCTTAAACGACGTTTTAGATTCGGCCGACGTCGTAGCTCAGATAAGTAATGCTTAGGTTTCATGTGTCGAACCTGGTGGGATCGTTTCCCATCCAGGACAATATATTTTTGTTCAGTGTTTATGCTATATTAATTAAGGTGTATTAAATCGGTTTTATTTAAACCACATAAATGTTTTCATTGAGTAATAAATGTGTTTTAATTTTGCTAATTAACTTGTATAATACATGTCTTATTCCATCCGAGCAAAGCTCGGTCACCTGGTGCTAATTAATCTATTAGGAGTGCGCAAAATACTAATCGCAATTTCAGATTATCCACACAACCAAGGAGTCAGAGATGATGATGACCTGAGGTGAAGATGGTGATGTACTTTTGACCACGAGTATCCGCTTGAACCAATCGGAACCCATTTCCCACGTTTAGGAGTTTTATGGATTTTGGGGCAAACACCTCCCACAAAGACACCTAACATGAATGCATCTAGAACATATCTCCTCTAATGCGTAGGACGGACGAATATCACAGACCGATCACTGATCACCTGTCCTGTCCTGTGAAAGTGTGAACGTGCGTGAGGGCACGCACATCAGCTGATTCTGATAGAGCGACGACAACGCTGCCGGTGGCCCGTGGCCGCATCCCTCGCATCTCGCCAGTGATACCTGATAACACCTGTTTCCTTCCTGTGATTCTGGCCGAGAACGTGACAGGTTTGTTCGATGCACAGGATACTCGTGTTTGAGTACTTATGAGAAGGACAATGCACTTAACAATATACTATACACATCTTCATTTTCATTAAATAAAAAATCAATTAATTTATAAATAATCTCATCAAATCATTATGTTACAATGGTAGGTAACAAGTATCTTAGCACTCAATAACTAGTTATTTTACATGAAACCTTTTAAACAATGTCGAACTTTCAGACATTATCCTATTAATCCGAAGTTGGTAGGCCACCATTGTAAACTGGATAACTATCCTGAAACGTTATAATTATTAACATTTTTTTATAATGCGAAAGGAACATTTTTCCTTGCACTAATTGGTCTAGCGTTTATTGGCTGTTTAAAAAGCATTTCATTCTGTATTTCAACAAATTATTCGAGATAAAGTAAAATTAAAGTTTCGTGTAACTTTCTGGCCAAGGTTAATGTTAGAGTTTAGAGGTCGCCTCTAACGTGACCTAACGACTACTTATGTAGCCGGGACCAACGGCTTAACGTGCCTTCCGAAGCACGGTGGCAGTCTGAGATAACATTATATGTTTTAATTTTCGCAAAAATTTTAAATTTAAAACCAGATATACCGTTGTCAATTACATGACTTAAGTTCACTATGTCCTAAATGTATTTATCAAGTATAAATGCTTGCATCAGTCGTCATTTTCTACAATGATTGTTAAACATATACCTTAGTAAACCAATTAGGGCTATATTAGCAAATTTCCCATAGGGAAGAAGCTATTACCGTAGGTCTCATGGTAAGACTTAAGCCCGGGACCATTTCTCATGTAATTTTTAAAAATTTCAACTTTTATCTTTCACTAATAGAATTATCTTAAAAAATTACTCAATTTAGTTCCTTAAAGTTTTTCTCTATCTCCAACGGTTACTGAGATATTAAAAAATCTAAACACAGTACGTTGTATTTTGGGGCTCCAATGTTAATCTTATGGAGGATAAGGAAAAATTAATGTTTCACTTACTAACCAATAATTTTGGATGAAACTTTGTATTTAGCTTCATGTGGTTGGGATCCATAAGTTTATGCTAAAAAATCATAGTTAATGTGTTCCTCACAGCAGCAAACCTGCACACTCTTTCCCATGTTAATCTTATGGAGAATAGGCAAATAATTCTCACGTTTATCGACAGATTTTGACCAAACTTGTCATATATTATTATTATATTATTGATTCGGAAATTCGCTGAGTACGTGGGTCTACTGCGACGGGGGTATTTCAATTTTCAGGTATATTGATTCATCCTAACAGATCTGTTGGCTATTTTTATTCAATAGAAATTTTATTATTATTGTCGGATTGCTAAAGTAAGTCAGTTGATGTAGCCTACTGCAGTATTGTGATGTGGGACGGTGTTAGCATGATGTTAGCGGTCGCGCAGCAGAGAGCTTGCGCGCCTCGTCACGATGGCGGGAGCGGGATCATCGCCTCCACATCTCATCATCAGCTTTGACCGTACTGTAATTACATTCTTTTGACTATCCTGGGCGATTCAAAATTCCACACTTACACACACACACACACGCACACACACACACACACACACACACACACACACACACACACACACACACTCACACACACACACACACAGACATATATATATATATATATATATATATATACTGTACATAGGTATTTAAATAAGCATATTCGTCGTCATAACTGCCGTAATCATCGTCTGATTATTTTAAAATTTGGTGGAGTTTATCCTTTGTGTAATAATCTTCGATGAGATCGTTGGGAAACGCAATCAGACTACATTAACTACACTTTGGACGGTTCGTTCCCCAAAATGGGGGTTTCAATGTATCTGTTAATATCTCAAGTATATAAAAATAGATTAATTTAATCAGAACAGAATTTAATAATCATAACAAACTATATGTATAACTCAAAACCAAAATATAGTTTTCTTGGAGAGTCATCTTGAACGTTGTAAATATCATCGTCACTACTGTCGGAACTTGGCTGTCCATTGGCACCATTAGATAATTGAAATGAAATGAAATGAAATGAAATATGTTTATTTTTCCTTATAGATATTTACAGGCAGAAAATTAAAATGTAAATAAATAATAGCAGTCTATGCCAAGAATAACTTAAACAACTAAGTATTAACTTAGCCACTACATAAGGAAAGGCCTACATGGGCAGGAGCCTGTGCGTAGGCCTGAGTTGAAGCACTAATCATATTTATAATGGCCGACAGTAATTAGATTTGCACATTGGGGAAAGGATATCAAAATTAATGTTAGCGTTAAACAGAAAAAAATATGAGTGCATAAACAAACAAACAATAATTTGTATTGGATGAAGAAAGAAAACTAGTAATAAAAAAAAAAACAAGACAATAAACTGCCCGCAAGATAAGAAAAAAAATTGAAGCAACAAATTTGGATCTGAAACAAGAATCGCTAAGCAAACTGGGAGGGGGAGCGAATGTCAAGTCTGGCGTCAGTGCCCTGGTCGACTGTAGGTTGCCGTGATAATGGTTTCGGCCTCTTCTATGCCTAGGTTTATAAGAAATTCTTTACATCTCTTTTTCAAAGATAAAACTGATGGCGAATGTAAAATATTAAGATTGGGGAAATATTGAATTAGGTTACGATACAAAATACTGGAAATGTAAAAAGAATTCGTTTTTGAGACTGATCTGGTTAACTGAAGGACAGATATTGAAAAAGTTTGTGCATATCGGGTATTGTGACTATGGGAAACTAGAGAAAAAATATTGTAAAATCTTTTATATATGACGATCAATAAATCTTTAACGAAAAGTTGGCGAAGTGAAAGGATTTTAGTTTCGCGAAATAGAGCAACCGACGGGTACCTTCTCCCCTTCTGAAAAGCAACTTTTAGTATTGACTTTTGAATGATGTTCAAAGGTTCCATAGTTGATTTGAGGGCACCACCCCAAGCTATGATGCCATAGGACAATAAAGACTGGATATAAGCAAAGTAAGTAATTCTAATTTCCCGTTCACTTAAAACTTCCCTTAATCTTTTAAATGCAAAAATATATTTTCTAAGTTTAATCTTTAGATAACTAATATGATGGAACCATTTCATGCGAGAATCAAAAACCACCCCCAAATACTTGTAAAAATCTACCTTACCCAAAGATTCGCATTGACATGTTGAATTATCGAAATCATTGCAGTTGTGAATTTTAATATCATTCAAAGAATAGTCTGTATTGGAATTAAGAGATATTGGCATAATTGCACCTGCTTAATATCGCGGTTATTCTGCATACAAACTTTAGAAAAATGATTTTGCCTTTTGCATTTATTACACACTTTTCCAAATGCTGGACAGTTCTAGGCACTCAAAACGTGGCTAGTTCCACAATATTTTCAAAGGCGACTAGTGCTGTTTTGAATCTTGAAGTTGTCTTCTTCACAAATTTTATCTGTATTACTTTCTTCAGATTTAATTTTAATTGCAAATTTCTCTGATTGTTCATCTGCAATACACAACTGAGAAGCTTTATTCAACGACAAATTTGTCTTGGTTAACAAATGTTTTCTCAGGCGAACATTTCTCACTCCTGCTACTAGACGATCACAAACTAACCGCTCTACTAATTCTTGTCTTGATAGATTTGCCAATGAATCAAATTCACACTTCTCAGCAAGCATGTGCAATCTATTAATGAAATCCTTACACGATTCATCAGTTTCCTGTACTGCACTGTTGAATATAAAACGCTCATAAGTAACATTTTTTGCCTCTTCGAAATAATCATCTAATCTTACAATTACTTCTTCGACATCTGACGGTTCTTTGCATAATTTATTGATTAACTTCAAAGCTTTTCCACCAATCATGGATAGAAACAAAGCTAGCTTAACCTTTTTATTGGAGAGATTTGTAGACTTTGAGCTGCATGCTTGCGTTACAGTGATGTAGTTCTCCCACTGGCATTTGAATAGGTTCCAATTTTCTGTTGAGCTTTGTTTTTCTGTAAAGTCTAATGGATCTGGAAGTGGTATGTTATTAATATTTTTCAGTTTTTAACACCTGACACCATGTTAATATCTCAAGAATATATAAAAATAGATTAATTTAATCAGAACAGAATTTAATAATCATAACAAACTATATGAATAACTCAAAACCAAAATATAAACATAAACACGATCATATGATTTAACTTAGTAATTAACATATTGCCAACAGTATCTATCTATATATTTTTTCAATATCTAACTTGGCTTTTCATCATTGGATTCAGCTAAACAAATAAACAATTTAGCTAATACAAAGCTAATACAAATACATATAAATCAATAATCAAACAACACTATTTGGACCGTTTACCTTTCAGTAGAACATAAATGATAAGATAAACAAACTGAATGTTATGAAAGAAATCCCACACTTATTATTACAAAGGGTAGTACACCTTATCTGACAGATATCACAATTCATGTACTTTATGGCCACAGGTATTAAGGATATGCACTTTATTAGACCAGCTCCTATCATGGAGTTCAAATCCCGTGAGTATTCTGAGATGCATTTTATTCATGGTTTTTGTGATAGGGATAGGTCGAGGGCCCGAGGGGGGCTTGTACCTTGTTCGGCCAGGTCTCCTGATTTCGCTCGTAATGAGGTACAATAAAAGACATTGGTGATTCGAAACCAGTGAAATCAGTGGAGGAGTTTACAAATTTAACTGAATAAGCTGCTCAAATTGTTCGAGATAAATGAACATTTAATGTTACAGTAGGTACCATGAGAAATCGTGTTAGGACCTGCATTAGAAAATGAGACGGGCAATTTGAAAATGATATTAAATACTCATAGTTCAATTATATTATTGAGTGATGTTCAAGGTTTCCCTAAGGTTACAATACGAAAAAACAATTTTGAAAACTAGCTTATAGGTACGTGTTTTTATTGAAATGTGTTATTTTTCTTTGAGTTTAATTTCCAAAAACATTTATAAAAAAATAAATATGCTTTTATAAAATTAAAGATTAAAAATGTGCAAGTTTTAACGAATTTGACATGTTTTCAATCCAAAATATAACCAATTTATTTATATTATTCTTTAATGTTGAAATTGGTCACCGGCGACCATCCAAAGCTCGAGCATTCCCATCTCAAAAACATGAATATGCATTTCAGCATACTCACGCCATGAATTAATTGTTCAATAAAATGCTAATTCTTATACCTGCGCCGCATAAGATACATGAATTGGCTATCAGATAAAGTATGTTACAGTTTATGATAATGGTTGAGGGATCTCTTTATTTCCCACTAGTTTTTAAATTCCCTTATTTTCACTTTTTGTATATTTTCTATGAAAATTTACAAAAGAAAAATACAATATGCTTATATCAAATTAAAGCCCAGAAAATTGACAAGTTTTTTAACGTATTTGAAATTTTTTAAACTAAAAAGTAATAAATTTGATATTTTTTAATGTACTGTATTTATTTTCTTAAAAGCATATTTTGTATGTAAAATGACACTGTTACCACAAAATAGCGTCTATCAGCATAAAGTTGCCGGAACTGTGTGAAAAGTTTATCAGCTTTCTGAAATAGCTATTTGTGTAACTACAGCGCAAAGTATGTCATATTGTACGAAATGTCTATATGGCAGCACTCAGCTGACGCTTCGTGCTGTCAGAACTTCGAGGGTCATGACAGTTTGCGCTCTTATTACACACAAGATTTTTCCTACATAAATAATGTCATTCAGGTTATGTTTGATTTTCCCGCTGGGATAAATGTAAACATAACTTTTAGGTAACCTCAGTTTTATTGCGCGAAGCCGGAAGTTAGTGTTGTAGGAACGGCGGCCGTCTAACAGCTGACTGAGCCCTTAGTGCATGCTATTGGTTAGTTTCATAAATATTTGGAGCATTCCGCGCATGTGATTGGCCCGTTACGTTCCCGTACTAGTGCGGGAATGTACTACTTATACGTTCTGCCAACAGTACGAAATGTGCCTGTTATCGTGCGTTTGAATGAAAAAACTATTAAAACTATCATCACTTAATATAGCAATGTATAACATAAAAATAGGCTATGTTTTTCTCGTTAATCAGGTTTCAATTAATAATCCGGTGCTCGCGTGGTTTACTGGAACGCGAGCGGTCGCGTGGAGTACCCCTGCACTTCACTTGTTTTTGTTCTTTTGTTTTTAATTAGTATGAATTGTTTTGATGATGTATTGGCATTTTATGTTGAATAGACGTATATAACACATAATTGATGTGATTGGTGATGTTATAAAACACATAATTTAGACCAAAAAAATCATTTTACAAATTGTACAATACAATAAATAAATATTGGTGCATGGAAAAATTATTTAAAAAATCGCTAGGAATAATTTTTCAAACAACGCAATCTAACCCCAAAACCAAGTATGACAACATACTTTGACAAATGCACCTAATTAGCAAGTTCTGCACACACACTTATGAAATGATCAAATGACACTCATTTGATACACTTGAAAATTCAGCAAATTTTACAAAAATATAAATAAATATTGTTGCATAAAAGAGTTATTTAAAAATGGTTAAGAATAATTATTTAAATAACGCAATACTATCTATTTCAAGTTCATCAGGGTCTTATAACACTCTCATCATCTTCGGTTTCAGCTAACCAACACCATAACTGTTCTTGGTTGTCCATTGTTCATTAATTAGTTAATACATGCACACACTATACAGTTTTCATATCAATACTATAATACGAGCAAGGTTTGTATATATATATATATATATATATATATATATATATATTTGCACACGGATCTCGAAAACGGCACTAAGGAATTTCTTTAAATTTTGGAAATAACTAATTTCCGAGTAGAAAATAAGTTCTAGATAGGTCTAATGTCCAGGAAAATTCGTGTTTTACTGTAATATTAAGTTTAAAATCTAAAAATTTAACATTACGCTTATGGAGAATAAAATGTAAACAATAAAAACCAAAACAGCTGTTTATAACCGTTTGACAGTTCTTGATTGAAGACTGCGGGGAACAATATAGAGGCTATGCATTAATATTTATTTTATGAATTAAATAAATGCAAAATTATCAGGTTACTAAACAATTTGTAAAAACTTAAGGGTAACAAAGCTGTGAAAAATAAAAGCAGAAAAAAGTATTTCCAAAATCTTCCGTGTTTTGATGGAAAACGTATTCGTTGTATTGCTTGAAGCCACTGTAACAAACCAATTAATTGATGTAAATTAAATTTCTCTTTTGCTTTTCAATCCTCATTCCGTTTATAACAAAATCAGTTGATCACAGGCTAATAATAACGGTATGGATAATTAAACAGTAAATGATCGGCTTTGGCTAAAAGACGTTAAACGGCATCGCTCAATTGACTAACGTTGTAGCCGAGTTGTAGCGTGTCGGCCTCAAGAACTATAGGCCGCGAGTTCCATCCCCACCAGAGGCGATACTTTTTGTTCAGCGCTATATTAATTATGGTGTATTAAATCGGTTTTATTTCAACCACATAAATGTTTTCATTGAGTAATAAATGTGTTTTAATTTTTCTAATTAATTTTTATAATACATGTCTTATTCTAAACGAGCAAAGCTCGGTCACCAGGTACTAAAAATAATGTCAACTACGTGAAATAAAATCCACAACATATGTCACTTCGTGGAAAAAAACGGAACACGGATACTCGCGTGGAGTGCACCTGCACTCCAATCGTGCGACGCCACGGGAAAAAAAATCAATAGAAAATTGGTTTAGCCCGAATTGGTAGCTGTCATTATACTGACAGGTTCCAGGGGTGTCAGAGGGAAGGTAGATGACTGTTCAAGGTCACAAGTGCTGTCAACTGAGTTTTATGAACAAAACAACATGACTGGAGTGCCACCGCACTCCACGCGAGCACCGGAGTGTTAAGAAAGTTAAACCAATTAAAACCTAAAAAATTAATGATTCGTCCAAAAGGCCACGCTGTCCAAGCTTTTAAGTGGTCCATTCTCTATTCTTATTCATAATAAAATTTGTTACATTCGCTAGATTATTAATGAACTTAGTTAAGGCTCTGGTATTGGTTATAATCATAATGCCAGGTCATACAATGTATTCATTTGCTAATATAGTTTTATATAAAAAATGTTTCCATTAATTTTTTATATAAAAATGTTTCCATTATTTTTTTTATATAAAAAATGTTTCCATTAATTTTTTTATATAAAAATTGTTTCCATTAAAAATACTTGATATAGTATTTTTAAATACTAAATATACTTAAAAATGAATTTGTAAGTATATTTAAAATTGAATGAACAGCATAAAAATATTTTCAACAATGATTAGTTAACTGTCACACTCATGAACACAAAGCATGTAGGCACGCCTCACTAAGTAGGTCTACAAGGAGTCAAATGTACCAACACACGTAGTGGGTATGCGTATGTGTGTGTTTGTGCTTGTAGGGATAGCGCGTTAATAAACGCCAAAATATCAAGGCCGAATAATAAAATTAAAATATGTATTACATTTACTAAAATGACTGACTTACGCCTACTTACTTTCTTATTACAGTACTTATTTGCAGATTTTACTTACCGGCACGGCTAGCTTACTGGAGAAAGGGTACAGTCATTATTTCAAAATGCAAAATATTTATTTTAAATTAAAAATATATTTCTTACACACCACAATATGTTTTGTAAATAATTGTTAATAAGTTTTTATTGAATGATTACAGTTTACCGAAAGCAGCATGCAATGTTGTTTACGTAAAAAACAAGTAAGAAATTCCAGTTTCGAGTTCAAGTCTCAAAAACAAACATACATCGGTCCAGCGGTTGAATTAAATATTGGATTGTAGAGTAAAAGTTGCCAAATGGGGATCAAGCTGGGTGGGCCATGCGTGTGGTCCGGCGCGCCACGCTGCTTCTCTAGTGCTCTAGATCCGCGCTGCTGCTACAACAAGTAGCAATCCCTAGGAGTAATAGATATAATGCATTATGCACCGTGAATTGTGGGACTTTCATCCACTAAAACTCTATCGCTCCAGGCATGGTATTCCCTCATGGAAACGCATCTGTGCACTACTTCAAGAGGGTGCCTTTGTACGCCCAAAAGGCATTAGACCCCTTACGTCTTCGTAAACCCTCCTTATTCAGCTAAACGGTCCATACGCTGTTCTTCTCTCCTTTGTCTGAGCACCCTCTTTCAAAATTCAGAGGAACAATTCCCCGATGTAGGGCTGGACAACTTACAGTTTACGATACCGTCCGGTGATATTTGGCCAATGGCTGTCTCTAGATCAGAACGTTCTGCTTATCATTTTCAAAAAAAAAAATATGGTGTGCAGTACATCGTCATTAGCTGAATTGCTATACTGACATTCTGTGCTTTCAGCCTTTCCCATTTTAAATAGGTAGGCTCCAAAGCAACCATGGCCAGTTAGAAACTGCGTTGTGAAAAAAATCATCTCCACATGATTTATTCCTAACAGCATAGAAAGATTAGTGATCAGGGCAGCAGTTCATCTACCTCTCTTCTCCTGCTCCCAGCAAATCTGCTACTCCTCAAGAGTTTGTCTCCTAGCTTCAGCGTGATTCAAAGTGTCATTTCCTTCAAAAATTCTCTTTCTTTCAAAAGCTAGGAGGTCAATAGGCATGACCCCCGCAACAATGAGTACAGCTAGTTCCGATACGGTTCTGTAAGCAGATACAATCCGAAGAGCAGCTCTTCTCTGAACTGTTGCCAATTTTCTCTAGTACCAATTCTTTTTCAGAACATCGGCCCATAACTCACATCCGTAGAGCATTACAGACATGACATATGTGCCGTCTTTGAATAGGGCCTCCGATGTTAATCATCAGCCTTGACAGTTTTGCACAGTCTTTTCGGCTTTCTCAGCTGCAGAGGATACATGGTCCCAATATGTCAGGTGAAAATCCAGCTGAACACCCAAGTACTTCACTACTCTCTTCGTTTGGTCCTCTTCACCATCACGCGAAAGCCGCAAAACAGGGTTGAGTCTCCGTCTGGAAAGCAGGAAAATCTAGGTCTTTTCTGTTGCTAGAGAAAGACCAAGGTCACGCATCCAGTCCATCACCTGAGACATTGCAAGACTGAGTAGTCTCTGTACCTCATTCACATTTCTTGCAGTTAGGACCACAGCAATGTCATCAGCGTATCCGACGAGGAAGGTATCACTAGGCATTTCCATTCGGAGGAGTCCATCATATGCGATATTCCACAGGTCCGGCTCAAGGATAGACCCCTGAGCAGCTCCTGCGGTGATATCCTTCTGCTTGGGACCGTCTGTAGTTTTTAAAGACCAGATTCCGATCTTGAAGGTAGCTCTGCAACGTATGGAGGAAAAAAGCGGTACTCGAAACTCAAACTCCAAGGCACTTAACATATCAGCCCATCTAGCTTTTCGATCTGCGTAGCTTCAAAAACTCTTCTTCACTCACCGTACCTATTGCAGAGCAACCCGATCGGAATCCGTATTGATGATCGGAAAGACTCCCTGCTTCTTGTAGGGGCTGTGCTAGTCCAGACTTAACAACCGCACAAGGAGTTTCCCTGCTGTGTCTAGCAGATGGCGTTTCAGGCTCTTCCTTACCCTTACTAATCAACACGAGGCGTTTGATCTTCCAACGTCTTGGAAACAATCCCTGCATCAAGCATCGATTATGCATGTTGAGCCCTAGCTCAGGCGAGTTAGCTACCAGAGCCTTTAGTATCTCCGTAGGGATACCATCAGGCACAGGAGCCTTGCAACACTTCATGAAACCGACAGTGTTTTGCAACTCCTGATTGCTGATTGCATCACTAGTAGTAGTACATCCCTAATAGTAATACATACCTAGTAGTAGTACATCCCAAGTACTAGTACATCCCTATTAGTTTTAATTCCAAGTAGTAGTACTACCTTAGTATTATTAAGCCCTATTAGTATTAATCCCGAGTAGTAGTACATCCCTAGTAGTATTAATCCCAAGTAGTAGCAAATCTCTAGTAGTATTAATTCTAAGTAGTAGTACTTCCCTAGTAGTATTAATCCTGAGTAGCATTACATCCCTAGTAGTATTAATCCCGAGTAGTAGTACACCCATAGTAGTATTAATCCCGAGTAATAGTAAGTCCCTAGTAGTATTAATCCTGAGTAGTATTACATCCCTAGTAGTATTAATCCCGAGTAGTAGTACACCCCTAGTAGTATTAATCCCGAGTAGTATTAAATCCCTAGTAGTATTAATCCTGAGTAGTATTACGTCCCTAGTAGTACATCCCTAGTGGTATTAATCCCGAGTAGTATTAAATCCCTAGTAGTATTAATCCTGAGTAGTAGTATATCCTTAGTAGTATTAATCCCGAGTAGAAGTACATCCCTAGCACTTTCAATTTTTTAGAGAAATGCTTTATGCACCGTTATGGATAGTTGTTTTACTTAGTGTGAGGAACTCTCACCCACTAATAAAGGTGTAAGGTCCAGGCATTGGATTTCCCTCTCGGAAACACAAATCTGGGTGCCTGCTTCGCCCAGAGGACATTACATCTCCTTAATTTTATCTAAACAGCTGCTTTGATGCATTACAGCTGTACTCTTTAGCTCTCTTTTGTCTCAGCATGATCCTGCATGAGGAAGCATAGATAGAGATCTGGGGCTGTACAGCATATCACAGTGACAATATTGTTCAGCGATACAAGGCCGATAGCCGACCTTCCATACAGGGCGGTATTTATTATTAACTACTCCCTTTTTCAAGGTTAAAGTCACCAAAAACATTTGACTTAAACCAACATCGTAGTTCATAAGAGTACAGTCAGTGAGCTTCCGGAGTAAAGAACGAGAAGCTTGGACGAGAAGATGAGAGCCGAGGAAGCAATGGACCTTAGCGGTGGCCGAGGGTTACGCTACAGTGACCACGACCGCCTGAGCAGAATGTCCCCAAGCATTGACTCCAAAGCATTGGTTCGAGCTGATTCACTAACACAGCGGAGTAGTACACATTCCATGTGACCATATGTATGAGCTACCTAGAGGGAACTGAGCAGTGTCTCCAAGCACATAAATTAAGCTCATTGACTAACGTAGCGAGGTTGTGCACATTCCATGAAAACAGGGTACAATGAACTCGGGACATTTGCTTTGACACACTCTATGAGACGAATTTTCTTTGAGACAGCCCTGCTCAACTCCCTTGTTGGTAACTCATACAGGTGGTCATATGGAATGTGTGTACTACCCGCCGTGTGTATCATTGAGCTCTGGACTATTGCATTGAGAAACTCTGCTCAACTCACTTGTGGGTAGCTCAAACTTTAGTAATTTGATAATTTTTCATTTATTACATACATAAAATAAATATTAATGCAAAACCTCTATTCACATATTGTTTGCCACCATCTTCAAGCAACAACTGTCAAACGGTTATAAACAGCTGTTTTGATTTGTATTGTTTACATTTGATTCTCCATAAGCGTAATGTTAAATTTTTATATTTTAAACTTAATATTACAAGAAAACTTGAATTTTCCTGGACATTAGACCTATCTAGAACTTATTTTCTACTCAGAAATTAGTTATTTCCAAAACTTAAAGAAAATCCTTATTGCCGTTTTCGAGATCTGTGTGCAAATATATATACAGAGTGTTCAAATATATAAGTCGGGCACAAACTTCGAGGGGTGATAGTTCTCATCAAAATAAACAAAAAATCACCTATAACCATTTGTCAAAAAATCCTTCGTTTAACCACTAGCCGCCATTTTGTATTTTTTACAAAAAGCTATATATATCAAGACATATTTAAGATACAGAAACCAAACTTTGCACACATATTTATTGGTTAAAGAGAAAAAATATTTACAAACTATCATTTAATCTTCTTTTATATTTTAAAAATGGCGGCGGTTAAAATATTTAAATTAAAATAACAAAAAAACCATTAACTTTATAAAGTTTTTACAAGATACAAAAAGGATTGGAATTTTAATTTCAAATCGAACGGTACTTTGATAAACGAAATCCGTCCACGGATAACCGAGAAAATGCACTTTTAAAGTTAGAATACAGAGCCCACGCGCAACCGCGGAGCGGCCGTGGCTAAGAAGCCGCGTTGTGCCAGCTAAACTCCGCTTCTTATATATATATATATATATATATATATATATATATATATATATTCTGTAAACAAACTAGCTAGTTTAGCCAGTAACACTGTAGACTGAATATCCTTAACCGAACAATTAGCCTCATCCCTCCGAATATTTATTCGGTAGTATTTACGTGACATTAGACTAAATGGAGGAGTTGTCTATGGATTATGTCCGTATTAGTCAGTAACAAGGGTACAAGATCGCGCACAATCGTCTTAATTTCATTTGTCATTGATATATTGGTAGGTCCTGATTGCAGTTAAAAGTATTTAAGCCAAATGTAAACTTAATCTAACTGAAAGTATTTAACGAAATTATGGTGAACCACACTACTTCAAGTGGACACTTTAAGCGTGTGCCCAGATAGTTGTAATTATTCAAATCCGGAGTTGAGACGTAATAGCAGGTCGCTGACAGACACGCTCTCTCGCGAGAGACTTGATAGTTGCGTATTGCATGCAACACAAGTCCAGGTGGTCCATGCGACTAGCCCATTCTTAGAGAAACTAAAGAAATTCTTAAATAATTGCTCTTAGTTAAATAATTAAACACAAAACTTTTGTATCCCTTGCAAAAAACTTAACTCGAACATTTTTTAGTATAACTTCTTTAATACTACATATATATATATATATATATATATATATATATATATATATATATTATGAAACAGTACGAGTATATTAATTGTAAACGTTAATCTAAAAAAAATCTACAAAAACATCTAATACTGTATATATAAAACCATTGTTCCTAGTAGGCCTATCTTCCACTTACTTTTCATCATAGGCCTAGTATCATTTTAGTTAAACGATATCCTTAGTATCCATAATATTCATCTACCTTCTACCTATACTAACGCTTCCATCGAATTTGGTTTCCAGAAGTTCTTTTTTCTTTTTCACTGCTCAAGCTATATAGCCCTCTGATTGCCTTGTGAACGCCCTATATACGAGTATTCCACTCCTCAACACATCAACGTCTCACTTCCTATTGCATAACCATACTGAATATAACGAATCGCTTTGGATTGCAATTTCCATTCCTCGTCCGAGACGAGGGCCGCAATTTATGCGGATCTGAGCTGTTATTATTCATTATATTGAAACGATGTGAAATTGTTTCCTAGCCTGTTCTTAGTGCGATGGGCGAGTGACTTTATTAGCAAGTGACGTCATGTTAAGAGAGCGGCTTTACCTTTATATTTTACTTTTTTATTTTGTATTGGATTTCTTTTATCACACTTTTGTGCTAACAAGTAAATTATATTGTAAAGTACCCATTTACACATTTGAGAGCAGATATTAAAAAAGTATTGTTCTTCTACGGCTTTAACTTTATTTTTACTGTCAATTTCATTCTGTTGTTTCAGAGTATAGTTTCTATAAACTATGCTCTGAGTTAAACCTCAATGTTAAACGATTATGTTATATGCAAAGTAGTAGGTTTTTGTAGAAGACATACCAATATATTTTATATATAGTACCTGGTGACCGACCTTTGCTCGTATAGAATAAGACATGTATTATAAAAATTAAATAGAAAAATTAAAACACATTTAATACTCAATGAAAACATTGATGTGGTTTAAATAAAACCGATTTAATACATCATAATTATATAGCACTGAACAAAAAGTATTGCCCCTGATGGGGATAGAACTCGCGACCTTCGTGTTACGAGGCCAACGCGCTACCACTGGACTACGGCATCTGACAAAAGAGGAATTTAAGGTATTTTAGCTAGCCTCAATTTTTTGTTTTTGTGAAATTCATTATTGGTGATGGTGTATTGATGTTACTTAGATATTTATTGTGGACATTTTCCATCACGATTTTATGTAAAAAAAGTTTCACGACGTTTCAGGATCTGGAATCTGATCCCGTCAGATATTTTAGATATTAGTTCACCAGAGGATGGAATCAGATTCCAGATCCCGATACGTCGTAAAACTTTGTTGTACATAAAATCGTGGTGGAAAATGCCTGCAATAAATAAATAAATAAATATATATATATGAATATATGAATATAAATTTTAACGACTACTGTTTGTGGCCTCTAGGCACCTCAACACAAAAAAATAACATGGTCCCGGGCTTAAGCACATCAGTGTTCTCCTGCAGTCATCGTTTATTAGCTTACCCCAGTTAGTTTGAGTCATCTCCGTACACGAGGCAGTGACTTCTCTGTTTGAATCATTTGCTAGAGTTTTGAATGTGTCATCTGGTGTTTCATTGCTGGCTAAGAATTTATTTACCATACCTCGCGAGATGCAGACGCGTAGATTGTTGAGATTGAAATGTTGTGACAGGCACGTGGCCACGTGACGCTGAACGCGTGAAATGCCTCCTTTTGTTGGCATCCTCAATAGCTCAATAGCGGACCACATGCGTCGACGCTGCTGGAGCTGGGGCACACACTATCTGCAATATACTGAACAAAGCACTCACTGACCTACTAGGTTTTTCTGGCATAATTTTTCTGACTAAAATAAAATCTACTACAGTTTAATTTTGGCCATACTTCCTGTACAGTTCCCAAAAACCTTAGTTTATAAAAGTTTATAAAATACAGGTTACCAAAGAATATTGAAAGTTATTTTTACTTTCATTCAGTATTCTTCTTTGGTTATACCATCGGGGATATCCAATATAGGAATATTGAAAGTTATTTTTACTTTCATTCAGTATTCTTCTTTGGTTATACCATCGGGGATATCCAATATAGGAATATTGAAAGTTATTTTTACTTTCATTCAGTATTCTTCTTTGGTTATACCATCGGGGATATCCAATATAGGAATATTGAAAGTTATTTTTACTTTCATTCAGTATTCTTCTTTGGTTATACCATCGGGGATATCCAATATAGGTATTTCCTCTATGATTATGGCGAGGGGTTCAATGAATTATTGTTATTGCTTATTCAGTATCAGAATATTACCATCGACTAGTGATAATATTACTTTAAAAAGTTTCCGCATGGGCCGATATTGACCTGTTAGTCCAGGAAATGAAGCATTTCACCTCGCAATTTTTTCGTCCTGCATGGATTGGCTTGAAATTTTAACAGAAGATAGGTGATAGCCCAAGGATCAAAATATATATTGAACCGAAGGGCGCTAAAGCCTTGGGGGTGGTTGCCACCCCATCTCGGGGGTGGGAATTTTTTGTCACATTTCAAGCACAGGAATCGATTGAAAAAGTGATTCTAAGCAAAAAATGTTCTATACATTTTTTTGTAAAATCAATATTCTCGAAGTTATTCGCGATTGAAAGTAACACTTTTTAGAGGAAAAAATCGACGTTTTTGATCGGGTTTTTGCGGATAACTAAAAAATTATACATTTTATCAAAAAAATTGTTGAAAACAAAAAAAATGTATAGAAATTTTTTTTATTAGAATCACTTTTTCAATCGATTCCTGTGCTTGAAATGTGACATAAAATTCCCACCCCCGAGATGGGGTGGCAACCACCCCCAAGGCTTTAGCGCCCTTCGGTTCAATATAGATTTTGAACCTTGGGCTATCACCTACCTTCAGTTAAAATTTCAAGTCAATCCATGCAGGACGAAAAAATTGCGAGGTTTTACCTTTTTTTGAGCTTCATTTCCTGGACTATGTGCGGAAACGCGTTCAAGCAAAAACAGAGCTTAAAAATTTGTAGGGTTTCTCGTTCTGAAAAATGAAAAGCAAAATCCTAACTAATTATAATTCAACAAATTCTTTTCGCTCTGAGACTAAATTTCTTCGATTTTTTTAAAATTGATTAAACGTTTTCTTGGACATGTCACATTCGGCTATGGTTTAGCAGCTTGTCATTAATCTGTTGAAGAGACGTAAAGCTTAGAGGTCCTACGCGATATCTGTAGATGTTATATGGAGAGTTTGATTCGTTTGGCATTCTGGGATTATTCTCCATTTACAGACTAAGTCAAAAGAAGAATTTTTGGAGTCCGATGGTGTCTCATCGTTGTCGTAAATTATTAAAGAAACACAAGCTTTCAACAGTGCTATCAATTTTTATTTATGATGTCTTGCCTACAGTCGACAATAGTCTTCATTTTCTTTTCATGCATTCCCTTCATGTGCCGCATGTGGGCGGGGGGTGGGGGAGGACCGAGCACCAGCCGGCTCGTTCCATGTATTAGTTCTATGGGGCCGATGGCCGAGGGCCGCGCCGTGTGCCGCATGTAGGCGGGGGGGTGGGGGAGGACCGAGCACCAGACGGCTCGTTCCATGTATTAGTTCTATGGGGGGCCGATGGCCGAGGGCCGCGCCGTGTGCCGCATGTAGACGGGGGGTGGGGGAGGTCCGAGCACCAGCCGGCTCGTTCCATGTATTAGTTCTATGGGGGGCCGATGGTCGAGGGCCGCGCCGTGTGCCGCATGTAGACGGGGGGTGGGGGAGGACCGAGCACCAGCCGGCTCGTTCCATGTATTAGTTCTATGGGGGGCCGATGGCCGAGGGCCGCGCCGTGTGCCGCATGTAGGCGGGGGGGTGGGGGAGGACCGAGCACCAGCCGGCTCGTTCCATGTATTAGTTCTATGGGGGGCCGATGGTCGAGGGCCGCGCCGTGTGCCGCATGTAGACGGGGGGTGGGGGAGGACCGAGCACCAGCCGGCTCGTTCCATGTATTAGTTCTATGGGGCCGATGGTCGAGGGCCGCGCCGTGTGCCGCATGTAGACGGGGGGTGGGGGAGGACCGAGCACCAGCCGGCTCGTTCCATGTATTAGTTCTATGGGGGGCCGATGGCCGAGGGCCGCGCCGTGTGCCGCATGTAGGCGGGGGTGTGGGGGAGGACCGAGCACCAGCCGGCTCGTTCCATGTATTAGTTCTATGGGGCCGATGGCCGAGGGCCGCGCCGTGTGCCGCATGTAGACGGGGGGTGGGGGAGGACCGAGCACCAGCCGGCTCGTTCCATGTATTAGTTCTATGGGGGGCCGATGGCCGAGGGCCGCGCCGTGTGCCGCATGTAGACGGGGGGTGGGGGAGGACCGAGCACCAGCCGGCTCGTTCCATGTATTAGTTCTATGGGGGGCCGATGGTCGAGGGCCGCGCCGTGTGCCGCATGTAGACGGGGGGTGGGGGAGGACCGAGCACCAGCCGGCTCGTTCCATGTATTAGTTCTATGGGGGGCCGCGCTGTAAGCGGCTGGGAAAGCTGGCCGTGGTTGGTTCGTGCGCGCCGCCGCGGCTCCCGTGTACCTGCGGGAGGGGAGAGGGAAAGGGGGTTATAATTTCAGCCGGATCTGGTCTGATAGAGACATTATGTTGGGGTAATAAGCAGGTAGGCCGGCAAGCGGTGCTTGGCATTCTGCGACCGCTCGGCCTCAGGACCAAACGCTTCACCTTGCATCACAACACACCAAATCGTAATATAGTATCAAAGAATCGCATTTCACGTTCTCTTTTGAAAGTCAATTTCATGGTTAATGATCAGTACACTTTTTAATTATTTCGTCAATCCGGCAACTGAACCTAGAACTTTATTACGCCTATTCGCCACATTTGTTTTTTGAATTGTTTATTACAATATTTAATATGAATACCACCGTCTCAACAGACCTACGTACTTAGCGAATTTCGAAATCAATAAAAATAATAATAATATATGACAAGTTTTATCAATATCTGTCGATTAATATGAGTTATTTGCCTATTCTCCTTAAGATTAACGTGGGAATGAGAATGCAGGTTTGCTGCTACGTGGAACACTAAAAGAAGGCATTCCTAGCAAAAACTATTTTTATTTTGACCATTAATACCAAGTTTCATCAACATCCGTCCATAAATAAAGGAATTTGCTTATTCTATATATGATTAACATGGGAAAAAGGTATGCAGGTTAGCTGCCATGATAAACACATAAACTATGGTTTTAAGCAGAAATTGATGGATCACAACCACATGAAGCTAAATACCGAGTTTCATCCAAAGATATGCACTGAAAGTGAAATATTGATTTTTCCTTATCCTACATAAGTCCCCAAAAATTCAACATACACCCCAAAATTCAACGTACACTATTGTGTTTAGAGTTTTTAATATCTCGGTAACCGTTGGAGATAGAGAAAACATGAGGGAACTAAATTGTGTGATTTTGTAAAAACTGATTCTAATGGTAAAAGATAATATTAAAAAAATTATTTTAAATTGCATATGAAACACGCAAAACCCCCACATTCGTAGAGTACGACCCCCAAATCAACCATTCCCATTGACCGATATGTGGATTACGACCTCGTCCGAGTAAATGTAGAATACACGTCCCTACCAAATTTGGTTTCGATCGAAGATTTTTAACGAGAATTATCGTATTAACAGACATACCTATATAGTCTTCATAGATGGCAAATGACTAATAAAAACTTTAAAAATAAATGTAGAGTATAGTGCTAAATGAATATGTCTGATTTGCTAATTAATCTTCGTTCTAATGAAGTTAATTTTTAAACGATTTCTGTTAAAACGAAAATTAGCAAATCAGACATATTAATTAAATAAACTACTCTACATTCATTTTTTTTAAAGGATGTATGCATATAAAATAAATATGTATTCTAGCTGATCCGTCGTAAAGTTAATTTGTATTAACTTTAATATTTGCTATAGTCTGAATACGAATAGTAATACTACGGACGGGTTCGTTGTGAAAGAATAGA
This sequence comes from Nephotettix cincticeps, assembly GCA_023375725.1. NCBI lineage: Eukaryota > Metazoa > Arthropoda > Insecta > Hemiptera > Cicadellidae > Nephotettix > Nephotettix cincticeps. Next base: position 90,937,357 of record CM041786.1, on the reverse strand, counting down.
TATTCTGAGTCGCGGCATATTAATGTTAGTAACAATACTGAAACGATAAGATATATTAATAACATTTACACAAAACAAATAAATCTAAGAGGATCGATTCACAATTTTCTAATCCAATCCAAATTAAAGCTAAACGAAAGCTAACTGCAATACGGCTTTCTTAAAAGGGTTAAATTTTCTAAATCGCGCCATTGTTGATAATAATACTCGCGTAATATAACATTCATTAATGTTACAACAAAAACAACTAGTAATTACACTGGGACAAACAAACCTAACCGTAATTTATAGATAAAACCTTTTTAAACAATCACAAACATTCCCTGAAAATGACGCACAATGGCGTTAGCTGTCGACTGGTGAAAATAAAGCAACACAAAATCAGCTGTTAATAAAATATTCACATTATTGATCAACGCATATGATCAAAATGCATCACGCCTTTACCTCATAACCTTAATATCTACAAATTTTACAGGCACACACAGAGACAAATCCAAAAAAATCAAAGATTATCGAAATCGGTCCAGCCGTTCTCGAGTTATTATAAATGGTGTAACTACACGATTTTGTTTTGTATATTTAGGTATAACATTTTTTCCAACTATTTTTTTGGTTTCTATGCACTTAAACGAAAAAATAACGTGGTTCCGGGCTTAGGTCTGAGGCCATGAGACCTACGGAATTAGCTTTTTTCTGTAGGAAATTCACTAAAACGATAAATCTGTAAGCTAATGTAGTTAAAATATTGTAAATACTATTGTAAATTTTTAAGAGATGATATTGAGAAAACACTAGTCATAACAGACTATACCTAGCCTATATTCATTCCTTCCTTGGACTACATTGGAGGCTAAATATTAAGAACCCGACTTATTTGAATTTTTATTTATGTTGGAAACTTTAATGAAACTTCCTAGATTCACATAAATATTTTATGCATGGACTAACACAAACGTGGGCCGAAGTTTCTGAAGTGCTTAGTATGTGTCATCGGTCATCGAATATGTTTACAAGCTATGTACGCGTATAACTGTAAGTTTACCATTGGTGGGGAATGAAAGTAGGAAACTATACATAATCTATTTGTATTACCTCAGAGACTGAAAAAAATAAAAAGCGAATTTCCTATGAAAACGCGAGCTATTCACATGACCCGCATGAATCATCATTCTAGGTCGATTGCTTACTGAGATTTTCAAAATGGTAAACACAGTACGTTGTCTAATTAATCTTATGGAGAATAACTAAAAACCAATAACTCACGTATTTACTTAAATATTCTTCCAAAATTTGATATGTAAGTCCATTTATTTAAGTTTTATCAATACATCCATAAAACCCTGATTTAATATTTTTATGACTGCAAGCCAACGTATTCATTGTCCATGTAATTCTTATGGAGAATAAATAAATTGGTATTACTCGCTTAATTATTAACATAATTTGCTAACATTTAATATTATTTTTTTACTTCGTGAAAAGCCTTAATATAGGCATATTAAAATGTAAAACAATCCTTATTGCAGCAAACCTGCATACTCAGTTCTACGCAATTACTTAGATGGGAATAATATAAGTTCTATGAAATTCGGTCTACTCACTCCAGCTTGTTTTAGCGAATTTCCCATAGGGAAGAAGCTATTACCGTAGGTCTCATGGTAAGACTTGAGCCCGAGACCATATTATCTGTTTGTGTTTAGGTGCCCAGAAACCAAAAACAATAGCCGTTAAAATTTATATATATATATATATATCTATGTGTCTGTGAACACGATAACTCTCGTAAAAATGATTCGATCAAAACAAAATGTTGGTGTATTCTTATATTAGCTCGGACGAGTTCGTAAACCAGACATATCGGTCAAATCGGAACGGGGGGTTTTGTACTAAAGAATTGGGGTTTTTGCGTTTTTCATATGTAATTTAATTCTTTTTTAATCTCATCTTTCACCATTAGAATCAGCATAAACAGTCAGCTTACACAATTTAGTTCCTTAAAGCTTTTCTCTATCTCCAACGGTTACCGAGATGTTAAAAAATCTAAACACAGTACGTTGTTATTTTGGGGCTCCAATGTTAATCTTATGGAGGATAAAGAAAAATTAATATTTCACTTATCAATCAATATTTTTGGATTAAACCTGATATTCACCTTAATGTGGTTGATATTCATCCATTTATACATAAAAATCATAGTTTATGTGTTTATCATAGCAGCTAACCTGCATACTCTTTCCCCATGTTAATCATAAGGAGAATAGGCCAACTTCCTTATTTATGGACAGATGTTTACGAAACTTGGTATGAATGGACAAAGTAAAAATATTTTACGCTAAAATTCCTACTTTCAATGTTTGTTACAGCAGAAAACCTGCATACTCTTTCCCATGTTTATCTTATGGAGAATAGGCAAATAACTCTCATATTTATCGACAGATATTGATGAATCTCGTCATATATTGCTCATATTATTATTATATTATTGATTTGGAAAACTACGCAGGTCTGCTGCGACTGGGGTATTTTTATTTTTAATAAAGTACTCTCTTAGGGACTTCTATTTCTTGATACAGAATTCCAATTATTGCGCAACGTAATAGGTTTATAGATTGTAATCATCTTCCATGAATACAAGATGGCGCCTATTATTATTATCTTACACTCAGTCTACAGTCTTCATACGTAGTTTAAAATACTTACCTGGGTAGGGCGCTAAGGTTATACTAATTATAATAATATACTTGTTGTGGAATTCAATTCTATATTGACCAGCATGTCCAGTTTTTTTTTTCAAATTTGTCCTGTAAATGGGTTCTTGATGGCAATTCGACAGTCGAAAAATGTTATTTAATGAGTATCCTAGTATACCTATTTAGCCATGGTATATTAGCTCGTGAGCTGAATGACGACCATCATAATTTACCATTTCAAATCAAGTTAAACATATTCCTCTGACTTTTTTATTCTAGGAGGGAACTGAAATTGGTCAAGAAGTTTTTGAAAGCGACTTCTAGCTGCCTGTAATACAGTTTGTAGTGGTTGGGCAGATACTGGCACACTATTCGACACGGGTAAGTCGTAGGGAGTCTCCTCGTGCATATTGATGATGCGATCACAGGGAAGGGAATAATAAAATGTGTTTGTATACTTGTAGCAGAACCTCATTCGCTGTTCCTGCCTCCACGACGAACCAACGAGCTTCTCCCGATACCTTACAAATTTGGTTCTGAAGGAATAACAAGATTAACATATCTTCGTGTCCAGCTGAATGCTGATATCACGGAGCAGAGTGCCTGTATATAGGTGTAACATAAGGGAATGATTGTACGTGGCGGGGGACACGCACACGGACGTGTGCAGACTGCTGATAACATATCACCGGACGCAGGGCTGCCAATGGCACGGTTTTAATTGGCCCCAGGTGTGCCGCGTATCGCTCGAGGCGCGAATGCCATCTGATATAACCTACTGGCCGTACATTATATATTTTATTTGGATACCGATATCTTAATGTCCACAAACTCCAAACTCAATATAATACAGTGTCGTAAAACATTGGAATTCCTATAGCTTAATTTAAGACATATAATCTGGATTATATTGGGAAATTTTGAAGTTCCAACGATCTAAAAATTTAACTCTTACCTAACGGGGTTGCTGAACTGCTCAGTGCTCATACATTTTTTCCAAACCTTATAAATTAGAAACCTCATCACCCTTCTTTCTTGTGGCTGAAGGGCGTTAGTTCTTAGCTACCGTTTGCGTGAAACCCTGATTTAAAAATGTTTTTATTCTTAGTATTTTTTGATAAATCTAACCAATCCAACTATAGAGCTATAGAGCATTTAAAAAATTTAATTTCACTGTAAATATAAGAATAAAGTGGCCAAAAGTCATCGCTGTGCAACAATGAAAATTACACACTGGTCAATTGTGAAATTAAAGCTAAACATGTTCTAGAGCCCGATTGGTTATGCTTAGTGGAAAATGTCAAGATTAAAAACTCGTTAAAACGTTTTCGATCTAAAATCATACCTAAAAAATTATAGATTGTTCCAGTGGAAAAAACAAAGTTGTCCATCAAATTCGAAGAATGGCGGGAATTTTAGAAAACCGAAATTCATAATGTGCATTTTTTGTAATATGTATTTTATAGATATTATATAAAAGCAGAATAAAAATAAATGGGGTTGCTCATAAGAAGTTTTTGTTAGACAATATATTTTACTCTCATCCATATGGATTCTTCAAGATATTGGGAAATTAATTTAAAATACTCGAGGCAGTGGTTCTCAAACTTTTTTAATCCACAATTCACTAAGAACCTGAACATTATTTTGCGACCCACTAACATAGATAACATTTAAGATAGGTACCACCAAACACCAGTCAATCCCCTTCAGTACTTGATAAAACTGAAAATTTGTCCGTGTTTTAATCGTTTCTTTGTAAATTAATAAAATACTGTATGTACAAACTAAAAATATACTAATGTCAAACTAAAAACCATGGAATAGGAAATCAAAAGTAGAAAAGTAAAAATTTATTTATTCCTTACTAGAAAACACACTCATTAGGCCTACTGTATTTTTTATTATATAAAACAAGTGGTATACTATTTAGCTACAAATTAATAGCTAGAAAATAGTGAACACCCATTGATGTGATTTATGGTATGATTTCAATGTCAGGATTGAATGAGGTCAGTCCACTGTTTCTTGATTTCTGTATTTGTTTTTCAAATACACCAATGTTGAAAATAATCGCACTTCTCTAGACCCTCATATGCTCTGTAACCTGATTGGTCAGGTAGTTTCTAAGGAAACCTGTTACAAATTTTCCATCTTAAAAATAACCAACACCCCCCTAGAGCTAAGACATATCCATGTCAAAACTTATTTAATCACGTTTTCTATAAACATTCATGATAAAAATATGGTATTCAAAAAATTTAAATACTTACACCTAAAAGAAGCATGAAGCGTGAAAAAATAAATGGGGTCCCCCATAAGAGGTTTACTCTCAGACATAAAATAAAAAGTTAGTTGTTGGAAAACTAGGTTGGACATTCGGTGTGTGTGTGTGTGTGTGTTTTGTATGAATTGTATTGCGTGTATGCCTGTAAACAGTAAACACGATAACTCTAACGAGTCAACCACCTTCTCCCGGCGCGGCTTCTTGCTTGCTAGACAACATCACGCTGTCTCCATCCCAAAAATAATATCAGTATCAATATTAAATAACCAGAATTGTAGCGGTTTGCAAATTAGTGTAAGAATCAAAACACATTTTAATAAACTCTATAGATTCATTCCTGTACAATAAAATAAACTGTAATCACATTAGACCAAATATAATTCAAATCATGTTATGTTTTGTTCAAATGAAAGTCAATTTATATGGTTAAAACAGCCAAAAATAATGTATTCAGCCCCACGCCGAACTTACTACCGCTGAGATAATATCCACCTAATTAAATCTAAAATAAATATCACGTAGAACATTAGATTAGATTACCCTTAGAAGTATTGACCTACCCAGGTAGGCTTTTTAAGCCAAGTATGTATGAGAAATGAGTGTAAGATGATTGTGGCATGATCTTGTGGTCGTGTTACTGATTATGGCTGACATGTTCCTCATACGTTAATCTACGGGAGATAAATATCGCATCCACTGACCATCGCTCATAACCATCCCCAATTCGCGACCTCCAAGTAGCTGGATTACAGGACACACCACTATCCCTTGGCACAACTCTCGTAACACCAAATTTGGCTGGGACATTCAATAATACATTCAGCCGAAATGGATGAGTTCAAAGAACCAAGCAAAACGGTCAATCTGAAGGGAGGTTAGTTGGTGACCGCTAGGTACTTGTACAAGTACCTTATACAAAACTACTTATACAAAACTTGTATAAGTAGGTCATTAATTAATGCTAGTGATGTATTGAGATGGATGGACACTAATAATAATTAATAATCATGCTAGGTTCAGGTGTCGATGATGCTGTGAGTCTTGCAGCTGTGTCATGAGCGGCAGCGCGGGGCCGTGGGTCTCGGGGCACGCAAGGTTTCTGGAATCCTGTAAGGTGCACGATTTTTGAAATTAGGGTTTATTTTCATAAAAATGGTGTTGTATAATATTAGGCTGTATATTGAATATGAATAAGGGCTACTTTTTACAAATTGTTTGCTCTTGAGTGTGTGTCAGTGTTACGTTTGTTTTTCGTTACATTTAAGAATAGAAAATCTTAGATATCTCGGAACTAAGAACCTTTTGACATCAAAACTTCCTAATTATGTTCGATCTCACATCGATTGGCACATTTATTTCTGAAAAATAGGAACTTAATTCTTTCGGAAAAAACCTAGCTCCTCGGTTATGAGGATAGTGAACGAACGATATAGGCCTACTAAACACTTATTAAAGGGACAGGGGTTTTAGAGACATAAATGATACCATGTAATTTTTAGTTTGGAAAATTGTCGATATCTTGGAAACTATCTTGGAATCTTTTGACATCAACACTTCCTAATTATGTCCGATCTCACCAAGGCGCATCGATTGGTACTTTTTTTCGAAAAAAGACTGGCTCTTTTATAACAGTGGGACTTGGCGCACGAGGGCCTAGGTCTCGTGCATGTGGTTTTATTTTTCATAAAAATGATGTTGTATAATATCAGGCAATAGATTGGATATGAATAAGGGCGGGAGTTTTACAAATTGTTTGCTCTTGTAGTGTGTGTCAGTGTTATGAACCATTGCGCGGGGGTCTAGGACTTCGGGTCCTGTAAGGTGTATGTTTTGTGAAATTTTGATTTTATTTTTCATAAAAATGATGTTGTATAGTATCAGGCAGTAGATTGGATATGAATAAGGGCGGGAGTTTTACAGATTGTTTAATCTGTGCAAAAATAATCCCCATAAGAATAACATGGGAAAAACGTGCCGATTCTGAAGTTAAATCATCATATTCATACTATTGCGGTAGCTTTAGAAATCAAATTTTTAGATTGGAGAAAATTTGAAAAACAAACTTATTCTCCATAAGGTTAACATTAGAAATAAACCCCCATAAAATGGAAACTTATGGAGTTTTCGAAAAAAAATGTTCACTAAAACCTTTCTGGACACATATACTCGTAGAGCAACTTACTAAAATTTCATGGCGATCGGATGAGTAGTTTGGCAACGCATAAAGGTCATACAAACATATATTATTTTTATATAAATAGAGATTTAATATTTAGTTTGGTTTAATGTTACAGAAAATTATAAAGAATAGTTAAATTTTGTTTAGTTTATTTTTTAAGAATCTGTTTAGTGTTTAATTTTTCATGAATAATTTTATAATTAAAAATGGTTCTGAAACGGCCTGAAAGTGGTTTTACCGTGAACAAATCCTATTCTCGCCCGCAACGAAGTATGGAACGAATTTTAATGACAAAAATACATTAAACCTAATGCTTCTCAAATGTTATCATATATTAACCTGATTGACATAGAAGTTGAACACATAATAGACATCTATTTAGTAAGGTGTAGTAATCCTGTTTTATATAAACCTTATAAACTTTGTTTACATGGTGTACATAATAAATGTGTTTAATTTCGTTAGTTATTTGATACATTCCATCCGAAAAAGCTCGGTCTCCCGGTACTAGTAATAAATACCCCCATCGCAGCAGACCTGCGTACTCAGCGAATTTTCAAATTCATGACATAATAATAATATTATATGTCAAGTTTTATCAATATCTGTCGATAAATATATGAGTTAGTTATTTATCTATTCTCCATAAGATTAACATGGAAAAAGTATGCAGGTTTGCCGCTTTGAGGAACACAGAAAGTAGGCATTTATAGCATAAGCAATTTTTATTTTGACAATTTATACCAAGTTTCATCAACATCTGTCCATAAATAAAGGAGTTTACCGATTCTCCCTAAGATTAACATTAGAAAGAGTATGCAGGTTAGCTGCCATGATAAATACATAAACTATGTTTTAAGCATAAATGGATGGATCTCAACCACATGAAAATAAATGTCAAGTTTTATCCAAAAATATTGATTGATAATTGAAATATTATTTTTGTTATCCTCCATAAGATTAACAACATTGGAGCCCCAAAATATAACTTACTTTATTAAGATTTTTTCATATCTCGGTAACCGTTGGAGATAAAGAAAAACTTTAAGGAACTAAATGGTGTAGTTTTTTAAGCTGATTTTAACGTTTGAAGATAAATTACAATCTTAAACTACACATAAAAAATACAAAAACCCCAACTTTTGAGTACAAAACCCTCCAAAATTACCCGTTCCCATTGACCGATGTGTCTGTTAACGAACTCGTTCGAGCAAATGTAAGAATACACGTCTCTACCAAATTTGGTCACGATCGGACCATTTTTACGAGAGTTATCGTGTTCACAGACACACACACACACACACACACACACACACATATATATATATATATATATATATATATATATATATATATATATATTAACGACTACTGTTTTTGGCATCTAGGCAACTAAAGAAGAAAAATATTTGGTCCCGGGATTAAGTCTTGCCATGAGACCTACGGTAATAGCTTCATACCTATGGGAAATTCGCTAAAAGATCAAATATTTTAAATCCGTACGGAATCAAACGTTGCCAGCAGTTCATCAATGAAATAAATGTATAATAGGTCAGGTTTGTAAAGCAATTGAAGGCCCCTGGAACTGAAGATGAAGGACGTACCGAGCGAGAGAATACGCGTCCGCATCTGCGTCCGTATTCGAATATTCCTTGCACAATAAGTTTAAACGATTCGTGGAATCTTTTACAAGCGTAAAAAAGCCACTTCTACCTCCAAATACAGACTATTCTTCTCCGTTCCAAGAAGCATAAAGCTTCCGCATTCACTGGCACTTCGCTTCAAAAGCCGACTTTTCCCCCGAAATCAGACTTGGGAGCGAGACGGCAAGGGGCAGTCGATATACACCTCGTATTGTAACAACCTAACGTATTGTACAATAATTGTAACAGATGATTTCATCTCTTCATTGTTTTTATTCTCTCTCCTTTTAAGGGACTCTTTTTGTACCTAGCTGAGAATTTAAATCCAATACTATAATACGAGCAAGGTTTGTATATATATATATATATATATATATATATATATATATATATATATATATTTGCACACGGATCTCGAAAACGGCACCGAGGATTTTATTTAAATTTTGGAAATAACTAATTTCCGAGTAGAAAATAAGTTCTAGATAGGTCTAATGTCCAGGAAAATTAATGTTTTCTTGTAATATTAAGTTTAAAATCTAAAAATTTAACATTACGCTTATGGAGAATAAAATGTAAACAATACAAACCAAAACAGCTGTTTATAACCGTTTGACAGTTCTTGATTGAAGACTGCGGGGAACAATATAGAGGTTATGCATTAATATTTATTTTATGAATTAAATAAATGCAAAATGATCAGGTTACTAAAAAATTTGTAAAAACTAAAGGATAACATAGCTGTGCGAAATAAAAGCAGAAAAAAGTATTTCCAAAATCTTTTCCGTGTTTTGATAGAAAACGTATTCGTTGTATTGCTTGAAGCCACTGTAACAAACCAATAAATTGATGTAAATTAAATTTCTCTTTTGCTTTTCAATCCTCATTCCGTTTATCCAATCCAATACTATAATACGAGCAAGGTTTGTATATATATATATATATATATATATATATATATATATATTTGCACACGGATCTCGAAAACGGCACCGAGGATTTTATTTAAATTTTGGAAATAACTAATTTCCGAGTAGAAAATAAGTTCTAGATAGGTCTAATGTCCAGGAAAATTCGTGTTTTCTTGTAATATTAAGTTTAAAATCTAAAAATTTAACATTACGCTTATGGAGAATAAAATGTAAACATTACAAACCAAAACAGCTGTTTATAACCGTTTGACAGTTCTTGATTGAAGACTGCGGGGAACAATATAGAGGTTATGCATTAATATTTATTTTATGAATGAAATAAATGCAAAATTATCAGGTTACTAAACAATTTGTAAAAACTTAAGGGTTTAAGGAACTTAAGGATAGCTGTGCGAAATAAAAGCAGAAAAAAAGTATTTCCAAAATCTTCCGTGTTTTGATAGAAAACGTATTCGTTGTATTGCTTGAAACCGCTGTAACAAACCAATTAATTTATGTAAATTAAATTTCTCTTTTGCTTTTCAATCCTCATTCCGTTTATAACAAAATCAGTTGATCACAGGCTAATAATAACGGTATGGATAATTAGACAGTAAATGATCGGCTTTGTCTAAAAGACGTTAAACGGCATCGCTCAATTGACTAACGTCGTAGCCGAGTTGTAGCGTGTCGGTCTCAAGAACTATGGGCCGCGAGTTCCATTCCCACCAGGGGCGATACTTTTTCTTCAGTGCTATATTAATTATGGTGTATTAAATCGGTTTTATTTCAACCACATAAATGTTTTCATTGGGCAGTAAATTTGTTTTAATTTTGCTAATTAACTTGTAAAAACATGTCTTATTCTATCCGAGCAAAGCTCGGTCACCAGGTACTTTAACTTATGACAGAGAGGTTTGTGAGCACATTAATAATTTTTAATAATATATACAGTGATATTTATATATAAAACCTACATTCTTAAATATCTTATACCAATTGTATTTGTAAAAATTAAAACAAAGTGTATGACAGTATATTTTCTTTAATTGATTCTGCACATTGTGAATATCTTTATTTTGGTTATAAAATTATTACAGTATTATAAAGTGAAATTTACAAGTCTATCTGATTTCAAAGAAATGTCAATCATTAATTCTTTCCTTTAAGAAGTTATGTATGAGTTTAAAAATAAGACCGATGCCTTACCTTACCTATGTGGCCACTCAAACCGTAAAAGGTTTTTGGCCTCGCCAACAGCCGCACGCCATCCGTCTCGATCCGTAACAACAGACAGTTCTCAGACGGTTAGTAATCTCATACTTGAAAGGAATTGGGTATCATGCGTTGTATTTTGTTATTCTTCGTCTGTCTTCGCCCGCCGCCTCCCCTCTCGCCCTCCTCTTGCACGTTTTCTCCCTCACCCTCAACCCCGCCCGGCATGAACGAAATCCCTGAAATCCCGATCAGGGAGAACAGCGGTTGCCAAAAGTCCGGACCACGGGTTGTGACACTTTTATAACCCCCTGCGATGACGAATGGGATAGGCGAGGTTGCCAAAAGTCCTAGACCCTTTATAAAGTGCAGGTTATGCAAAAAGAGGTCTTTAGCCACCATTTGCTATCACCCCTATACGTTTTAAAATGGTCAAAATCTAAAAATACAGTAAAAGGTATGGGAAAAATGTTTGTATTTACTTCCCTGTGTGAAATAGGTTAAATCATGAATTTAGGATTTAGGCTAAAAGAATTTAGATTTAGATTATTGAAATAGCAACCTACCCAGGTAGGTATTTTAAGCCAAGTATGTTTAAAGAATGTTTTCAGTTCATCTAAACAGCTGTTCTTATATGGGATCGTCCGTTGCTTTTGTGGTGGTCAAACATCGCTACATATTACCCACTTTTTATGGTAAAATAAATGTTTGGTCAATGATAAATCGGTATCATTCCATTATGGATGAAACGATCTATCGATATACTGTATACCATTCAATAGGCATTATATTTTGTTCAGCTGGAGAAGAGAAAAAGAAAACAATGCTACTTTTAATTACGTTGTTCGTCAATGAGCTCTCTGTTTACGTTCGCCGCAGTTTTTGTTTCAGTTTAGTTATGAGTGAAAATTGCTCACTTATTTCTTGGAATAAGTAAATATATGTTTTGACTATTATATTTGTGAAGTTTTATTTTCTTTTTTCTGTAAAATAATCTTTATTTAGTTATGTAATTGGGAAGTGGTGGGACCTTCCTGAAATCAAAATAAAGTCTGTTGTGTTTTTGATCATATTTTATCATTGAATTTCTTGTTATTTACTTTTTCCCCTTATACATAGTATATGGAGAAAGTAATTGTTTTCGTCAAAATTTTCGAATTTGAGCTTGAGGGGTGGATATATCCGTTTTAGGGTCCCCTGAATCCAAAAAAGTGGGTTTTGCGTGATGTCTGTCCGTCAGTGTGTGTGTGTGTGTGTGTGTCTGGATGTGTACAGTGCCACAGCCTAACCCGTTTGTCCGATTTGGATGAAATTTTGCATGTATATATATAGTCACCGTATCTCCAGGCGTTTTTTTCATTTTTTTGAATTTTTGATTTTTAAGGGTAGTTCACCCTCAAAAACCCTTAAAAAACGTGAAAAATCCAATTTTCTCAAAAACGGCTCTAACGATTTTGATTAAAATTTGATAGTTTATAGTGCACAGAACACTAAATAATTTGACACCACCCGCATGTCTGTAAAATGACGGTTCAAAAGTTATGGGCTTTTAAATGTCAAAAAAATCAATTTTTTAAATTTTCAGCGAAAACAATAAAAGTAAAGTATAACTTGACTGGTACCATTGAAACCAGCTTAAAAAACTAAACAAATTAGTATTTTGAATTATTTGTCTACGACTAACGGTTCCAGAGAAAAGTTAAATTTAGTGTCCAAGATAAATGCAGTACGTTGTCTGAAAGCGCCCAATGTTATTCTTATGGAAAATATAAAAAAATCAATTTCTTCCTTATTTTCCACCCGTTTTCCATGAAACTTGGTATGAAGTGTAAGGTCAAATCACCGAACAAAACCAGCTCAAAAAAATCTTGGTATTACCGGGTGGGGGGGGGTTCCCCCATATAATTTGAACAATAAATTATTAAATGATATTTAGAATACCTTTGTAGAACATGATGGTTTTATTACAGATTGTCTTTTTAAATTTACTTAAGGGAGAAAGTATGTGTCAGTCCACTGGTACCGTTTATTTATAAATGTTTTGAAATGGATAGAGACTATTTAGATCGATCTAGTGACATTAGAGAAGTATTGTTTGAGAGTGAAAAATTGAGTAAAATTGCCAACAATTATAAAGTGTTACTATTGTAATATCCGATTTTGAAAAAAATGCCAATTCTCGGTTATGGCACATAGACATGTATTACAGACATATGTTGGTTATTATAGACATACAAATGTGTAAAAGTCAATAAAACTGTACATTTAAAAAAACTAGATAAAACTTGAGACAGTTTGTATATTTTGGAAATGAAATTTATACCATATTAACTATTTTGGGGGGATGGTCTCCCCCCTTTAATTTTTGAAAAAAATGTTTTTTTACTTATTAACTGTACATATAAAAATATCATCATAAATTATACTTTATTCTAAAGTATGGTAAATTGTGAAGAAATTTATATATTGTAATTTAGATTTTGCATATTTACTGGTTTTTATGATTTTTAAAAATACCCTTACAAAACATCAAATTATGGCCTGCCAATACAGGCATTTTAATAGCCAGTTGATGGGTTAAGGTCATTACTTAAATTTCATTTATCTATTATAGGACACTGATTAATTGTTCGCCTCGGAATGTCACATTGATTTGAAATGGGAAAAGAACTAACTGAAGATTTAAAAGTCTTTGTTATTAAAAGTATAATGTTTCACTTATGTAGGGTGTATGTGTAAGGATGGTATATTTATGATCTGGTGTTGTAGAGGCACAGGACCTCAGAATGACCATGGGTGGTCTTCTCTCAGCTGGCACTATCTCTATCTCCCTCTTCATCTCTCTCTCTCTCTCTCTCTCTCTCTCTCTCTCTCTCTCCTCTCTCTCTCTATCTCTCTATACCTCTCTCTTGCTCGCTCACTTTCTATCTTACTCAAAGATACAAGCTAAGGAAGCTAAGGAATACAACCATTAACAACTTTTGTACAAAATATCTTTATTATAAAATATAGTTTCAAATGTTGCTTTGCACTCAGAAAAATGTATTTATTATAAAATTTTATATTACAAAAATAACAAATCCCACAAACTTCACAAAAATAAAACAACGGAAACAATAAACAGCTCCAGAGCTTTTATTGTATAAGTTTGTTTTCAAAACAAAATCTCGTAACAAGTATTAAAATAATAAATATTATTGTATACACTATTAATTGTACGTTTCTTCCTTAAAATAGGTTTATGTTATGTACATTGAGCAAAGAAAATGTTTTTACCATCGGAAAATTTTATTTCAATAAAATATAGAATGAATTAACCCAGCATTCAAATAAATGTTAAGTAACTATTTCATGTACCTTATAAAATAATTAAGATTTGAAAAATAAAAACATGAATTAACTATCTTAAATGGTGTATAAAGCAAATTAATACTATAAAAAATGAACCATACCCTACTAAACAGTGAGTGAAGTGAATAGTAAATAATTTTTATTCATATTTATCATTTTAATCAATAGCAAACAATATTCCCCATGAAACAGATATAAGAGTATTCTTTGGTGGAAATACAATGAAAGTCAACAGTCAAATAAGAGCAGGAACACATATTTGTACCAAGAAAATAACTACATAGTTTAATATAGATTTCAAAATACATTCAAGCTGATGTAGGAAAAAAACAACATAGAGTAGTAGATAATATATGATGAATGACAAATATTATCATATAATAAATGTGATTTGTTTTGTCCATAGTTGTTATTATTATTGAATTATAAGTACAAGGTAATTTTATTCTATTCAAAATATTATAAATCGGTTGTATAAAGCTGTAAAAAGTATGTATTTTCGACATATTATTCTGGTTGTTTATATAAATTGCCTTTATTTGGTTGTCTGCACGATATGATGTTATTAAATAAATCTTCTGTAGTTTTGGGTCTACATTTGTAAAACAATTCCTATATGTTTATAGATCATAAAAAATTACCAATTATTATTAAAATTAAAAACTGATTGCCTGTTATTGCAGACCAAAGAGCATTCATTTCAAAAATACTGCTTAACTAATTTGAGGATGCATTAAATAAAGACTTATAAATACTAATGAAAATATAATGACTTACCAGATCTATTTCTTAATTTATATAAAGATTTGTAGTACTCTATAATACTATTGATTACAGTATGTATAAAAAACTATTAATCAACTTCTGGTGATGTAATGTAAGTTTATGACTACTGACTGTTATTGGTATCAAGAATTTCTTCTGTTTCTCTTTCAAAGTTATGTTTTGCAATAAGAAAACTTTAATATTTAATTTTGTCATAATATCACTTGTACATTGAAAAAAGATTTACTCTTTCACAGAACTTATTCTTTGGTGTTGAAATTTATACATTTATACTGTCTCACCTAGGATCTTGACTTCACATTGAGGTCCAGTTCATGGTCACAGACATAGCACTATCCAGATATACAAGATATACGTATTTACATTATATACATATACACAATATATACAAAGGTAAGTGTGATGCAATAAATATTTTGTGTTAAAAATGTGGGAAGAGGAACGGGGCTAGAGGAACTACTGCTGCGGATGGTAACTGCGGAGTGACTGTGAACTTTAGGCTGCTGCAAAACAGCTTCTGAGGTAGGTGTCATTGGTTTTGCTTAAAGCTGTCATATCAAGAAAGCCCCAACCTATTAACAATTTAAAACAGATATGTATTTTTGTTAGGAAAAAAATAAAGAATAAAGCATAAACAACCGCTATATCTTTATTTTAGCTTAATTTATTCCAAAAAGGGTTTCTTTACATCTAACTGGAAAGAGCTATATCCAAAGAATATTTGTTAGCAAACACAGTACATTACATATGATTGTTAACTGTTAAAAGGAACATTCATAAATGTTCCATAATTGTAAGCTTTACAGTTATATCCAATACTATAATATGAGCAAGGTTTGTATATATATATATATTTGCACACGGATCTTGAAAACGGCACTAAGGAATTTCTTTAAATTTTGGAAATAACTAATTTCCGTGTAGAAAATAAGTTCTAGACAGGTCTAATGTCCAGGAAAATAGGTGTTTTCTTGTAATATTAAGTTTAAAATCTAAAAATTTAACATTACGCTTATGGAGAATAAAATGTAAACAATACAAACCAAAACAGCTGTTTATAACCGTTTGACAGTTCTTGATTGAAGACGGCGGGGAACAATATGTGAATAGAGGTTTTTCATAAATATTTATTTTATTTTATGTATGTAATAAATGTAAAATCATCAGGTTACTAAACAATTTGTAAAAACTTAAGGGTAACATAACTGTGCGAAATAAACGCAGGAAATAGTATTTCCACATCCATATATAAACATCTTTCGTGTTTTGATAGAAAACGTATTTGTTGTATTGCTTGAAGCCACTGTAACAAACCAATTAATATGTGTAAATTAAATTTCTCTTTTGATTTTCAATCCTCATTCCGTTTATATCAAAATCAGTTGGTCACAGGCTAATAATAGCTGTGTGGATAGTTAAACAGTAAATGATCTGCTAAAACAATTGAGGTTGGCTAAAACACCTTAACCGGTGTTGCTCGTTTGACAAACGCCGTGGTTCAGCGGTAGTGTGTTGGCCTCGTAACTCGTAGGTCGCGTGTCCAAACCCTGTTAGGGGCAATACTTTTTGTTCAGTGCTATATTAATTATGGTGTATTAAATCGGTTTTATTTAAACCACATAAATGTTTTCATTGAGTAATAAATATGTTTTAATTTTTCTAATTAATTTTTATAATACATGTCTTATTCTAAACGAGCAAAGCTCGGTCACCAGGTACTTGTAAATTAAAGGAGTACCTTGGTCATGAGGAAAAGAGGCAAGTCAGAAGCAGTAAGCAGACCGAAGCCAACTGTGCCCGCACCATGGTCCCACTGCCCCCCTCGTCCGGTTCCTCCACAGTGTCCGCCGGATCCCCCTCGTCAATGGGGCTATCTATGGGGTCCAGCTCTAGTGGTGGCTCTGGCTCTTTATGATAGCAGAGCCTGGCCATGTTGGTTCGGATCTGCTCGCAGTCATAGCCCTCCCTACCGTCACACACACACCTGGTCAGCTTGGCCGCCTGCAATCGCAATACGCCATCATTAGTTGACAAAACCCTTCAAAATGTAGCAAATAAAGCGACATTTTGATCTAATACAAAAGTTAAGAATTTTTTATAGCCTAAACACTCTACGAGAAAGCTTTCTTTTTGTCAGTTTCTTAACAATTTGTTAAAATGCATGTTTCTAAATAAATATGTTTAAGGGCTTGGATTTATTTTTGACTAAAAAACTCTTAGTCAACAGCATGCTTATTGACAGTTAATAAGAAACAGTTAAAATAAAAAACATAAAAACTGTTAGACTGTTTTGAGTAATTTCTGGCCAGTTCCTATTGATTAAAAATATATTTAGCTAAGGGGACATGAGGAGTTTACCTTCTCCTGCCGCCTGAGTATGGATATGCTATTCTTGCAGCGGTTGGAGCATTTGCGGCCCTGGAACATGCTACGGCAGTAGTGGTGGTAGTAGTCAAGTGCTGTGCTACACACTCCGTCTGCACTGCAGATCCACTCAGCCACGCGGCACGACACAATACTCTCGTTCCTTGTAGCTCTCAGCACATGTGGACGACACACCTCCACACGCTGCTTGGTCTCACGGCACAGCTCATCAGCACACTCACACTGCAACCACATCCACATCTCACCACATGTTCATTTATACCTATCTTTAATGCTAAAATTATCTTAGCGTCAGAAAACAAACAACGTTCTTAGCCACTCATAACACTTTAGGTCGTGCGGGCTACAGTTGTAGCCCAAACAACTTAAACGGCAAACAAAACAGACATGCTCAGTCTGTCAAGGCTAACAACACAGTTAGTATGTAGAGGGGAAGAGAAACAGCAGCTACCTGCGTGCTACCCCTCACAGAGCAATACATAACGGAATGACAGGAGAAACAAAAAACTGGGCTACAACTGTAGCCCGCACGCCTACGGCAGGGTTAAATAGAGGTTGGACGTATTCAATATTCTTTATTTGGAGGTTATGACTAACCCCTATATTACGAATTTCAGCAAAATTCAACCTTGATTTAACGTTCCTCGTTTTTAAGAATAGGCCTACCCCTGTATAATGTCTTTCTTAGTCCCTTGGAATTTGTTAAATCGAGGTTCCACTGTACTGTACATTGGTGTTTTATTAAAACGTAGATAAAAAAAAGACTTTTACTTAGTTTTTTTTTTAATATTTATTCTGGATCAATGTTAAACATTATGAACAGAATGTGTAAAAAATACAGTAATAGGAACAATTACTAGGTTCAAAGACACTCTAAACTAATATTAGATCAGAATAATAATGCTTTAAACTGACAACAGTATGTTTTTTTGCAGAATGTTGTCTTCCATAATATGTATCTTCATTTAAAACCCCGAATGCCACAAAATCTTGAGGAAGTCTTGCTTTTAGACGCCTTCCTAGAGTCGGCATCCCCAAATCGAATGTTACTGCTCCAGGAACGTTGAAACAATTTAATAGAAATTCTCTTGTGGTTTAATTTATATAATTTTTAATTGTGTCTCATCCAAATTATCGATGTAGGTGTGCATTACGAATATACCATGGACATTTTACAGCAATTCTTAGAATTTTGTTTTGAAAAATTAGAATTTTATTTAGCTTTTACTTAGTATTGACATATACTTACTTAGCCTATATTTACTTATATTTAACTAAATTTTGATATTTAAACTCTGTCACATATAAACAATACAGTAATATATTTGTTTAGTACCTATATATTAAAAAACAACAAAAATAATAACAGGTGAGATAGAAAATAGTATTTTACTGAATGAACAGAATTTTATAGAAAGTAATTACTGTAATAGGAAAAATATATATAATTATAAAAAGACAGTAAAATAGTTATGTACACTATTAGTTGTTTAGGAAAAAACACGATGCTACTAAAAGTGTTAGACGGGCTGGAAACATAATTACTAAAGGGACTTACTATCTACAACACTACAAGGCCCGGGGACAAGTAATTTCCATCCCACGCAGATGTGGCAGTTGGCCCTTCTCGGAGGCTCCTAGTTGATCTTTCTTACTATCTACAACACTACAAGGCTCGAGGACAAGTAATAATTTTCCATCCTAGGCAGATGTGGCAGTTGGCCCTTCTCGGAGGCTCCTAGTTGGTCTTTCTTACTATCTAACAAACACTACAAGGCGCGAGGACAAGTAATTTCCATCCCAGGCAGATGTGTGGCAGTTGGCCCTTCTCGGAGGCTCCTAGTTGATCTTTCTTACTATCTACAACACTACAAGGCCCGGGGACAAGTAATTTCCATCCCACGCAGATGTGGCAGTTGGCCCTTCTCGGAGGCTCCTAGTTGATCTTTCTTACTATCTACAACACTACAAGGCTCGAGGACAAGTAATTTCCATCCCAAGAAGGTGTGACAGATGGCCCTTCTCGGAGGCTCCTAGTTTATCTTTCTTACTATCTACAACACTACAAGTTAAAGGCGCGAGGACAAGTAATTTCCATCCCACGCAGATGTGGCAGTTGGCCCTTCTCGGAGGCTCCTAGTTGATCTTTCTTACTATCTACAACACTACAAGGCTCGAGGACAAGTAATTTCCATCCCAAGAAGGTGTGACAGATGGCCCTTCTCGGAGGCTCCTAGTTGATCTTTCTTTACTAATCTACAACACTACAAGGCCCGGGGACAAGTAATTTCCATCCCACGCAGATGTGGCAGTTGGCCCTTCTCGGAGGCTCCTAGTTGATCTTTCTTACTATCTACAACACTACAAGGCCCGGGGACAAGTAATTTCCATCCCACGCAGATGTGGCAGTTGGCCCTTCTCGGAGGCTCCTAGTTGATCTTTCTTACTATCTACAACACTACAAGGCTCGAGGACAAGTAATTTCCATCCCAAGAAGGTGTGACAGATGGCCCTTCTCGGAGGCTCCTAGTTGATCTTTCTTACTATCTACAACACTACAAGGGCCCGGGGACAAGTAATTTCCATCCTAGGCAGATGTGGCAGTTGGCCCTTCTCCGGAGGCTCCTAGTTGATCTTTCTTACTATCTACAACACTACAAGGCTCGAGGACAAGTAATTTCCATCCCAAGAAGGTGTGACAGATGGCCCTTCTCGGAGGCTCCTAGTTGATCTTTCTTACTATCTACAAACACTACAAGGCCCGGGGACAAGTAATTTCCATCCTAGGCAGATGTGGCAGTTGGCCCTTCTCGGAGGCTCCTAGTTGATCTTTCTTACTATCTACAACACTACAAGGCTCGAGGACAAGTAATTTCCATCCCAAGAAGGTGTGACAGATGGCCCTTCTCGGAGGCTCCTAGTTGATCTTTCTTACTATCTAAAGGCAACACTACAAGGCCCGAGGCTCCTCGTTGACAAGTAATCTCACAAACACTCCAAGGCCGCGAGGACTCCCAGGCAGATTTCCCATAACCAGGCAGATGTGGCTCAGTGGGTCTTCTCGGAGGCTCCTGTTGAATCTTTCTTATAGCTACAACCACGTGGCAGTTGGCCCTTCTCGGAGGCTCCTAGTTGAACTTTCTTACTATCTACAACTACTTACAATGGTGCGCGAGGACAAGTAAATTATTTATACAGTAGAACTCCAATTATCCGAATTAATGAGGACGGGGACCCATTCGGATAATCAGAGTTTTTATTTAAAAAAATCGCCATTAGAGAGGAAAAAGCTACGTTTTGATATTGCACTATTTTTTATTGAATTAAATGTAAAAACGTATTTTCACATGTTTTAAAGGTGTAGAAAATATTCTTCTATCTGGTCGGTCACCAGGTACTATAGTTTCAACTACCAACTTTTAGATCAATGTGTCTGGTTAGTTAAAGTGTATTTAAAAAACAAATCAAAATCTATAATTTTATTAAAATATAAGGAAAATCCTAATCAATACAAGGTAAAATACTGCTAAAAAGACTTAACTACCTTGACTTGGATTACTTTTACTTTCTACCACCTATACGTTAGTTTTAAGTAAATAACTTACATTACCGGTAAATACAAAAAGTATAATTTTAGGGCCTAATGTTAGTCTTATCTTGTCAAAGTGTATCATGCCAGCATGCTGTCGTGTAACTACTGTATATTGACTACCGTCATCAGGTCCTTGCCCTCGTCGGTGGAGGTGAGCGCTATGAGCGCGTGCTGACACGCCTCCGGGCAGTGGTTGCCGCTGTCGCGCAGTACGCTGCTGCAGCCGACCATGTAGTTCTGCAGCGCCATGCCGCAGCCGGATCGGTAGGCGCACTTGAGACGCGCCTCCTCACAGCTGACCTGCGCCTGACGACCGTGCGTCTCGGTGCCGCTGCTACCGCCACTCGAACACAGAAGCGCGCCCGCCGCCAGCACCAGCAGATACATCACCTGCACAATGCACATACGATTACAGTATAAGTCTACTACACCTCATTCAAGCAAACGACCGAGTGCTTCTTCCAAAGTACCCATGCAATAATGAGTGTGAGTTCTATAGACCAAATCAATGATTTAGCTGCGGTAAATATCAAGACAATAGAAACTAACGATCCATAGTTGGTAGTCCGGATCTATTCAGTTGGCAACACTAACGAGCAACAGCTGTGTTGGTACTAATCCTGGACTACTGTGGTCGCTGGTTCTGTATTTGGGTAACTGTTTAAACATAATTAGTCAGTTCAGTTCGTGAGAGGATGTTAAATTACATTTAGTCTAATGGGGAGGAGAATATATGAATCTTCTTTAGAAGTAGGAATATTAATGTAAATACAAATATGTAAACAAAACTGAAGCACACTGTCATTTGGAACTGGTTTATCATGCTTTAGAAACAATTCCTTAAATTATCAATTGGAAATGCCCGATGGGAAGTTAGTATTCAGATCCCATCTGGAGACATACGAGCAGCACTTAAACAGTGATTCTTTTCCTCTATAAAATCTCAGTTGCGTATCCATATCGAGTTTTTAATAAACTAATATACAAAATAAAGTAGTATGTTGTAATTTCTAAAAAAAGCACTAATAAAAAATAAATATGTGAAAAACATAGTAAACTGGTCCTTCACTACAGCAAATAAAAGACGTTTACAAACCTATAAAATACAGCTGTTTCTAAAATTTTGACACTAATAAACAAAAAAATTAACATTATAATACAGGTTTTCTGTATAAAATTTTAGTCCATTTATACTTTTTTTATACTTTTAACTGAAATGGCGACCTATCGAGGTAGGTATTTTAAGCCAAGTATGAATGAGGAATGAATGTAGGATGATTGTGGCGCGATCTTGTAGTCTTGTTACTGACTAAGGCTGACATGTTCCCTAGACAGAACTGCTAATTAATAGCCCAACCGGAGAGTGAAGTGGTTTTTACTTTCTGCCCTCTTACATAGTATATGGAGAAAGTATTGTTTTCGTCAAAATTTTGGAATGAGATATAAACAGGACTGTTAATTAATAGCCCAACAGCCGATGGCAACTAAGGACCTACAGTTTAACGTGGAATCAGAACCACGGCCTCTGAATTACGAATTGGTCTAATTATGAGGATGGTCTTTGTGGATTAATGTAGTAATCAATAGTGCGGACGTTAACTAACTAAGGACTTCCGGACTATTTAAATATGATATTTATATATGTTTCTTACCCAGGGACAATGCCCTAGAGTATTGGTAGGGAATTCTGAAACACCCTGTAGATTAAGATTTTTATTTTATTTTTGAACTGACACAAATTAAAAAAATAAATCGAATTAAAATAGTCTATAAGCAGATCAAATGACGAATGAATCTCTAAAACCCTGATGGCCAGAGGTTTGGATGACTGCTGGAACCGGCAAGATCCGGAGGTACAGGAGGATGAAACACGACAGCCTGAGTGCCAGGTGTACAACGCTACTTCTCCATTAAATAGAGAAAAATGAAAAACGTGCGATCTCAGTGTCGTTCTATCGAGTGCGAGAAACATCGTGATACAGCACGACAAGCCACGGCATGATTGAAACATCAAATATAAAGAACCGGTTGTTCCAGTGGTTCCGGTACAGCGCGCGGAGTGGACTGCTCAATAGAAGAGGACCGAGGCCCAGGGGCTACGGCAACGGTTACACCGCTGGACATTTGTACCACTTTAGGAGAAACTTTATAGATTATGGAAATAAATACCATAGCCCTGTCCCTGAATATATCCTCCTGAGGAACTACAGAAGATCATATAGGTTTCAGATAATAGGGGCGCTATTAAACTTTTGTGGCTAAAATTAAATTAAATATTTTCTGAAGACAACAAAATACGCAATTTCAATTGATAATAGTACTATTCTTACTTATCGTTATTCTCATTTTTCTCATTCTGTATCATAAACAACAACCATGATATATGTCACATTGAATAATCTTCAAAGGGGTATATTATACAACAATGTAAAATACCCCCGTCGCAGCAGATCTGCGTACTCAGCGAATTTCCAAATCAATAATAATAATAAAATATGACAAGTTTTATAAAAATCTATTCATAAACATGAAAATTATTTGCCTATTCTCCATAAGATTAACATGGGAAAGAGTGTGCAGGTTAGCAGCTGTGAGGAACACTGAAAGTAGTCATTTATACCATAAATAATTTTTATTTTAACCAATTATACCAAGTTTCATTAACATCTGTCCATAAATAAAGGAGTTTGCCTATTCCCTATATGATTAATATGGGAAAAGAGTATGCAGGTTTGCTGCCATGATAAACACATAAACTATGATTTTTAAGCATAAAAGGATAGATCTCAACCACATGAAGCTAAATATCACGTTTCATAAAAAAATATTGATTAATTTGGGAAATATTAATTTTTCCCTATCCTCCATAAGATTAACATTGGAGCCCCACAATACAATGTACTGTGTTTAGATTTTTTAATATCTCGGTAACCGTTGGAGATAGAGAAAAACTTTAAGCAACTTAATTGTGTAGTGTTTTAAGCTGATTCCAATGGTGAAATATAAAATTAGAAATTTTTAAAAATTACACGTGAAAAACGCAAAAAACCCCATTTTGGGGTACAAAACCCTCCCAAACTACCCGTTCCCATTGACCGATATGTCTGGTTTACGAACTCGTCCGAGCATTTGTAGGAATACACGTCTCTACCAAATTTGGTCTCGATCGGACCATTTTTACAAGAGTTATCGTGCTAACAGACACATATATATATACAGTATATATGTGTCTGTTAGCACGATAACTCTTGTAAAAATGGTCCGATCGAGACCAAATTTGGTAGAGACGTGTATTCCTACAAATGCTCGGACGAGTTCGTAAACCAGACATATCGGTCAATGGGAACGGGTAGTTTGGGGGGGTTTGTACCCCAAAATGGGGTTTTTGCGTTTTTCACATGTAATTTTTTAAAGTTTCTAATTTTATACTTCACCATTAGAATCAGCTTAAAAACTACACAATTAAGTTCCTTAAAGTTTTCCTCTATCTCCAACGGTTATCGAGATAAAAAATCTAAACACAGTATGTTGTCTTGTGGGGCTCCAATGTTAATCTTATGGAGGATAGGGAAAAATTAATATATCCCATATTAATCAAGATTTTTGGATAAAACTTGATATTTAGCTTCATGTGGTTGAGATCTATCTATTTAAGCTTAAAAAACATAGTTTATGTGTTTATCATGGCAGCAAACCTGCATACTCTTTTCCCATATTAATCATATAGGGAATAGGCAAGCTCCTTTATTTATGGACAGATGTTGATGAAAGTTCGTATAAATGTTAATATAAAAATTATTTATGGTAGAAATGACTACTTTCAGTGTTCCTCACAGCAGCTAACCTGCACACTCTTTCCCATGTTAATCTTATGGAGAATAGGCAAATAATTCTCATGTTTATGGACACATTTCAATAAAACTTGTTAAATATATTTATTATTATTATATTATTGATTTTGAAATTCGCTGAGTACGCAGGTCTGCTGCGACGGGGGTATTATGAATACTGACATAAAATCATGAATGTAGTATATAAAATAAATTATAAATAATGTTTAACAAAGTTTGTTTCAATAGCATATAGCTTAAAATCAATGTATTTCTTGTGGCAGCGGCCGAGTTTGACCGCAGCTGGTAGAGCGGACAGCACCACGCACCGACCATAACTCCGAGTGTGACGTATCATCGTAGCAGCAGGTAGAGGGGAACCATCACGCAGCGACCATACTCCGAGTGTGACGCATCGTCGAAGCAGCTGGTCGAGGGGAAGCATATCTCGCACTGACCATACTCCGAGTGTGACGCATCGTCGAAGCAGCTGGTCGAGGGGAAGTATATCTCGCACTGACCATACTCCGAGTGTGACGCATCGTCGAAGCAGCTGGTCGAGGGGAAGTATATCTCGCACTGACCATACTCCGAGTGTGACGTATCGTCGAAGCAGCTGGTCGAGGGGAAGTATATCTCGCACTGACCATACTCCGAGTGTGACGCATCGTCGAAGCAGCTGGTCGAGGGGAAGTATATCTCGCACTGACCATACTCCGAGTGTGACGTATCGTCGAAGCAGCTGGTCGAGGGGAAGTATATCTCGCACTGACCATACTCCGAGTGTGACGCATCGTCGAAGCAGCTGGTCGAGGGGAAGCATATCTCGCACTGACCATACTCCGAGTGTGACGTATCGTCGAAGCAGCTGGTCGAGGGGAAGCATATCTCGCACTGACCATACTCCGAGTGTGACGTATCGTCGTAGCAGCTGGTCGAGGGGAAGCATATCTCGCACTGACCATACTCCGAGTGTGACGTATCGTCGTAGCAGATGGTCGAGGGGAAGCGTATCTCGCACTGACCATACTCCGAGTGTGACGTATCGTCGTAGCAGCTGGTCGAGGGGAAGCGTATCTCGCACTGACCATACTCCGAGTGTGACGTATCGTCGTAGCAGCTGGTCGAGGGGAAGCGTATCTCGCACTGACCATACTCCGAGTGTGACGTATCGTCGTAGCAGCTGGTCGAGGGGAAGCATATCTCGCACTGACCATACTCCGAGTGTGACATATCGTCGTAGCAGCTGGTGGTGGGGAAGCATATCTCGCACTGACCATACTCCGAGTGTGACGTATCGTCGTAGCAGATGGTCGAGGGGAAGCATATCTCGCACTGACCATACTCCGAGTGTGACGTATCGTCGAAGCAGCTGGTCGAGGGGAAGCATATCTCGCACTGACCATACTCCGAGTGTGACGTATCGTCGTAGCAGCTGGTGGAGGGGAAGCATATCTCGCACTGACCATACTCCGAGTGTGACGTATCGTCGTAGCAGATGGTGGAGGGGAAGCATATCTCGCACTGACCATACTCCGAGTGTGACGTATCGTCGAAGCAGCTGGTCGAGGGGAAGCATATCTCGCACTGACCATACTCCGAGTGTGACGTATCGTCGTAGCAGATGGTGGAGGGGAAGCATATCTCGCACTGACCATACTCCGAGTGTGACGTATCGTCGGAGCAGCTGGTGAAGGGGAAGCATATCACGCACTGATCATACTCCGAGTGAGACGTATCGTCGTAGCAGATGGTGGAGGGGAAGCATATCTCGCACTGACCATACTCCGAGTGTGACGTATCGTCGTAGCAGCTGGTGAAGGGGAAGCATATCTCGCACTGACCATACTCCGAGTGAGACGTATCGTCGTAGCAGCTGGTGGAGGGGAAGCATATCTCGCACTGACCATACTCCGAGTGTGACATATCGTCGTAGCAGCTGGTGGTGGGGAAGCATACCTCGCACTGGCCATACTCCGAGTGTGACGTATCGTCGTAGCAGCTGGTGGATGGGAAGCATATCTCGCACTGACCATACTCCGAGTGTGACGTATCGTCGTAGCAGCTGGTGGAGGGGAAGCATATCTCGCACTGACCATACTCCGAGTGTAACGTATCGTCGTAGCAGCTGGTGGATGGGAAGCATATCTCGCACTGACCATACTCCGAGTGTGACGTATCGTCGTAGCAGCTGGTGGAGGGGAAGCATATCTCGCACTGACCATACTCCGAGTGTGACGTATCGTCGTAGCAGCTGGTGGCGGGCAAGCACCACGCACTGACCATACTCCGAGTGTGACGTATCGTCGTAGCAGATGGTGGAGGGGAAGCCTATCTCGCACTGACCATACTCCGAGTGTGACGTATCGTCGTAGCAGCTGGTGGAGGGGAAGCCTATCTCGCACTGACCATACTCCGAGTGTGACGTAGCGTCGTAGCAGATGGTGGAGGGGGTAGCACCACGCACTGACCATACTCCGAGTGTGACGTATCGTCGTAGCAGCTGGTGGATGGGAAGCATATCTCGCACTGACCATACTCCGAGTGTGACGTATCGTCGTAGCAGCTGGTGGAGGGGAAGCATATCTCGCACTGACCATACTCCGAGTGTGACGTATCGTCGTAGCAGCTGGTGGAGGGGAAGCATATCTTGCACTGACCATACTCCGAGTGTAACGTATCGTCGTAGCAGCTGGTGGAGGGGAAGCCTATCTCGCACTGATCATACTCCGAGTGTAACGTATCGTCGTAGCAGCTGGTGGAGGGGAAGCCTATCTCGCACTGACCATACTCCGAGTGTAACGTATCGTCGTAGCAGCTGGTGGAGGGGAAGCCTATCTCGCACTGACTATACTCCGAGTGTGACGTATCGTCGTAGCAGCTGGTGGAGGGGAAGCATATCTCGCACTGACCATACTCCGAGTGTAACGTATCGTCGTAGCAGCTGGTGGCGGGCAACCATCACGCACCGACCATACTCCGAGTGTGACGTATCGTCGTAGCAGCTGGTGGAGGGGAAGCATCACTTGCACTGACCATACTCCGAGTGTAAAGTATCGTCGTAGCAGCTGGTGGAGGGGGGAAGCCTATCTCGCACGGACTATACTCCGAGTGTAACGTATCGTCGTAGCAGCTGGTGGCGGGCAACCATCACGCACCGACCATACTCCGAGTGTGACGTATCGTCGTAGCAGTTTGTGGAGGGGAACCATCACGCACAGACCATACTCCGAGTGTGACGTATCGTCGTAGCAGCTGGTGGAGGGGACAGTACCACGCACCGTCCTTAACTCCGAGTGTGACGTAGCGTCTTAGCAGCTGGTGGAAGGGGAAGCACCACGCACCGTCCTTAACTTCGAGTGTGACGTAGCGTCTTAGCAGCTGGTGGAGGGGGCAGCACCACGCACCGTCCTTAACTCCGACTGTGACGTAGCGTCTTAGCTGCTGGTGGAGGGGGCAGCACCACGCACCGTCCTTAGCTTCAAGTGTGACGTAGCGTTTTAGCAGCTGGTGGAGGGGGCAGCACCACGCACCGTCCTTAACTCCGACTGTGACGTAGCGTCTTAGCTGCTGGTGGAGGGGGCAGCACCACGCACCGTCCTTAGCTTCAAGTGTGACGTAGCGTTTTAGCAGCTGGTGGAGGGGGCAGAACTACGCACCGTCCTTAACTCCGAGTGTGATGTAGCGTCGTAGCAGATGGTGGAGGGGGCAGCACCACGCACCGTCCTTAACTCCGAGTGTGACGTAGCGTCGTAGAAGATGGTGGAGGGGGCAGCACCTCGCACCGTCCTTAACTCCGAGTGTGATGTAGCGTCGTAGCAGATGGTGGAGGGGGCAGCACCACGCACCGTCCTTAACTCCGAGTGTGACGTAGCGTCGTAGCAGATGGTGGAGGGGGCAGCACCACGCACCGTCCTTAACTCCGAGTGTGACGTAGCGTCGTAGCAGATGGTGGAGGGGGCAGCACCACGCACCGTCCTTAACTCCGAGTGTGACGTAGCGTCGTAGCAGATGGTGGAGGGGGCAGCACCACGCACCGTCCTTAACTCCGAGTGTGACGTAGCGTCGTAGCAGATGGTGGAGGGGGCAGCACCACGCACCGTCCTTAACTCCGAGTGTGACGTAGCGTCGTAGCAGCTGGTGGAGGGGGCAGCACCACGCACCGACCTTAATTCCGAGTGTGACATAGCGTCGTAGCAGCTGGGGGAGGGGGCAGCACCACGCACCGTCCTTAACTCCGAGTGTGATGTAACGTCGTAGCAGATGGTGGAGGGGGCAGCACCACGCACCGTCCTTAACTCCGAGTGTGACGTAGCGTCGTAGAAGATGGTGGAGGGGGCAGCACCACGCACCGTCCTAACTCCGAGTGTGACGTAGCGTCGTAGCAGATGGTGGAGGGGCAGCACCACGCACCGTCCTTAACTCCGAGTGTGACGTAGCGTCGTAGCAGCTGGTGGAGGGGGCAGCACCACGCACCGACCTTAATTCCGAGTGTGACATAGCGTCGTAGCAGCTGGGGGAGGGGGCAGCACCTTGCACCGACTTTAACTGCGTGAAGTTAAGCATTTTAAAGGGGTTATGAGTGAATGCGTTAAATTCAATGGATTTTATGAAATACAACTTTGTACTGACTAAGCCGACACATTTTTCAGCGAAAATTGTAATTTTTTAATTTTATTTAGTTCATACAATACGCATGAAATGTTTCATGCTGCTGCCCTCCGTGAAGTAACACTATTCGGTACGTTACTACCAAGCCTACACAGATCTGGACAGATATAGAATCGTGTTCCACAGTCCCACGCGAGCGATGGGTGCTGCCCGGGTGGGCGTCTACGGACGCTACAGTTCCACTTACTGTATCCTATCATCATTTCGTCACGATTTTCGTCTCGGAATACTCTCTACTAACTAACCCCAATCCTCTCCATTGAACCTTTCTCTAAATGTCTGTCTCAACAGGGCGTTACACACATACTTAAAAACAAACATAAACATATATAAACAGTCGTATATTTGCCAAAAATACACATCTAATATGCTATGAAAAGCTATTGCGTACACAACGGGAAGACTATCTCACAACATCTCACACATTAGCAACAAAATAATGCAATGGTACCAGTTAGAGGGAAGGCCTCATACTGATAATAATACATGAATAATTAAAGCAATATGAAATGAAATTATTCTAAATATATTAATTAAAAATTAGTTGAGGTTTTTTATTTATCCAAGCAATACTTCTACGTTTTCAAACATAGTTGTAAGCAAGCGGTTAAAAGGAAATGTGTGTTACTTAGAAGTTAGAAGTTTAACATGGACGATATTTTTAATGGTGGTTATTTTTAAGAGTGTGCAATACCTCCGCAATGTTGTAGTTATTAGTCACATAATAATAAAAATGATAATTTTGCATCTGCATTACTGTCCACTATTATAGGTATTTAAGTTAGATTGGTTATCTAAGGAATTACATTTTCCATGTTTCATAAGACATAAATAAGTTAATAACGTCGAGCTCTCTCCGGCGTTTTATAGGTTCCCTGAAGGAAACTGCTTCCTTTTTGTGGCAGTCGCTACCGTCACTCTGGTTCTCCGAACCACATTCGATTACTACAAAATCAAAATTTTCAAAGAGATTCCTTTAAAGGGAAACCATTTCCTGAAATTTAAGTTAAATAAGCGGATTGTGGATATTTTTAAATGTATGAAAATGTATACGTATATGAAAGTATGTAATAATAATAATAATCTTTATTGCAGTAGGACAAAAATACAATATTTGCATAGCGATCATGAACAAAACAAACAAAGCAAACAAGCATAAACATTAGGGACTTAACAATTATAAACAATATTCTATTACAGTAGTTATACAGGGTGTTCATTAAAGTCGGGGACAAACTTCAAGGGGTGATAGTACACATCAAAATAAACAAAAAATTACCCATAAGCATCTGTCGAAAAATCGTTTAGCCGCTAGCCGCCACTTTGTATTTTTTACAAAAAACGTTATATATCAAGAACTACTTGAGATACAGAAGCCAAACTTTGCACACATATTTATTGGCCAATGAGAAACATATTTTCAAAGTATCATTTAATTTGCTTTTATATTTTCAAAATGACGATGGTTAAAAATCCTTTAATTAAAATAACAATAAACCCATTAACTTTATAACATTTTTACAAGATACAAAAAAGGTTGGAATTTTAATTTCAAATCTAAGGGTACTTTGGTGAACGAAATCCTTCCATGAATAACCGAGAAAATGCACTGTTATTGTTAGAATACAGGGCCCGTGCGCCAGCGCGCAGCGGCCGTCGCTAGCGAGGTTCAGCTGGCACAACGCGGCTTCTTTGCCACGGCCGCGCCGCGGTGGCGCGTGGGCCCCGTAATGTAACATTAAACCTGCATTTTCTCAGTTATCCGTGGACGAATTTCGTTCACCAAAATACCGTTCGATTTGAAATTAAAATTGCAATCTTCTTTGTGCCTTGTAAAACTTTTATAAAGTTAACGGGCTTTTTGTTATTTTAATTAAAAGGTTTTTAACCAATTTAAGTAAATTCAATGATACTTTGAAAATATTTTTCTCTTTGACCAATAAATATTTGTGCAAAGTTTAGTTTCTGTATCTTAAATAGTTTTTGATATATAATGTTTTTGTATAAAATACAAAATGGCGGCTAGCGGCTAAACGAAGGATTTTCGACATATGTTTACGGGAAATTTTTTGTTTATTTTGATGAGTACTATCACCCCTTGAAGTTTGTCCCCGACTTTAATGAACACCCTGTATAGTTACCCTGTAGAACCAGCCAGAGCACACAAAGGTCATTAGTTCAAGGAGCTAGACCTAAAACCGATGTTTCCCGCCGGGGGGTGGTCCATGAACTCGTCCACCGATGAGAACACGTTTGACACTAAAAAGCAACTTAATTTAGATTTGAATCTTGGTTCCGAATTATCTAATCTGATGCTCTCTGGGATTATATTCAATATGGAAACACTCACCAATGAGGGCAGGCGTTCCATGGCCGCAAATTTGTGCTGTGTCGTCCTGAATACATTTCTATATATATATATATATATGTTTGTGTGTGTGTGTGTGTGTGTGTGTGTGTGTGTGTGTGTGTCTGTCTGTGAACACAATAACTCTCGTGAAAATGATCTGATCAAGACCAAACTTGGTAGAAACGTGTATTCCTACATTCTCGAGTTCGTAATCCAGACATATCGGTCAATCGGAATGGGAAGTTTGGGGTGGGTTGTGCCCCAAAAATGGATTTTTGCGTTTTCCCCCATGTAATTTTTAAAATTTTCAAATATCTCCAGAGCTTACCGATATAATAAAAAATCTAAACACAGGACATTTTACTTTAAGGACTCCAATGCTAATCTTATAAAGGAAAGGGAAAAATTTATATTTCCCTTATCAACCAATAGTTTTGGATGAAACTTTGAATTAGGTTCATGTGGTTGGGACCCATACGTTTATGCTATAAAATCATAGTTTATGTGTTCCTCACAGCTGCAAACCTGCATACTCTTTCCAATCTTAATCTTAGGGAGAATATTTTGTGTCCAGATAATGATAAAACTTGGTATATGGTCAAAATAAAAATAATTTATGGTAAAAATGTCTTCTTTCAGTGTTCCTGAAAGCAGCTAACCTTCACACTTTTCTATGTTAATTACGAAGAATAGTGAATATTTCAAAGTATTAGCAAAAACTCTATTAACACGTATTGAATGATTGATTGATCAATCTTGTCATATACTTGTTGTATTATTGCCACATTATAGTGATGGATATTCGCTGGGCACGCAGGTCTGCTGCAACGGGGGTATTTTATAATTATTATGTTTGTCTCATTCCTGATTGAGATTGATTCTATTCATATATCATATAGTTGATACGTACACTTGTACGTAGAAGTGTACGTAGGTACTTGTACGTACAGTACATATACATATACAATACATATACCCTGTATACATATAAAGGGTATTCATTAATGTCATTAAAGGCGAGGAAAAACTTCGAGGGGTGATAGTACTCATCAAAATAAACAAAGAATTCCTATAAACATATGTCGAAAAATCCTAACGTCATTTTGTAATTTTTACAAAAATCTCAAGAACTATTTAAACTACAAAAACCAAACATAGCTCATATCTGTATGGATCAAAGAGAAAAATATCATTTAGTTTGCTTTTATATTTTTAAAAATGGCTGCGGTTAAAAAGCTTTCAATTTACAAAACAACAAAACCATTAACTTTATAAAATGTTTTGAAATTGTAATTTCAAATCTAATAATACTTTGGTGATCGAAATTCGTACACGGATAAGCGAGAAAATGAACGAATGAATTTAATGTTAGATTACAGGGCCCACGCGCCACCACGGCTCGGCCGTGGTGGAGAAGCGGCGTTCAGGTGGCACAAAGCGGCTTCTTTTCCGATAGAGAATGTCTTTCGAAAAGAGTACCTTTCTTCGAACAAGAAAGAGACTACAGTAGTAGAAAGTCTAGAATAGTCACGCCGCCCCGTGTAGTACCCATGATTGAACGCGATGCCAAAGCAGAAATGGACCTACAGTAGTATAAAGTCCAGAATAGTCACGCCGTCCGGTCTAGTACCCATGATTGAACGCGATGCCATAGCAGAAATGGACCTACAGTAGTATAAAGTCCAGAATAGTCACGCCGCCCCGTGTAGTACCCATGATTGAACGCGATGCCATAGCAGAAATGGACCTACAGTAGTATAAAGTCCAGAATAGTCACGCCGTCCGGTCTAGTACCCATGATTGAACGCGATGCCATAGCAGAAATGGACCTACAGTAGTATAAAGTTTAGAATAGTCACGCCGTCCGGTCTAGTACCCATGATTGAACGCGATGCCATAGCAGAAATGGACCTACAGTAGTATAAAGTCCAGAATAGTCACGCCGCCCGGTCTAGTACCCATGATTGAACGCGATGCCATAGCAGAAATGGACCTACAGTAGTATAAAGTGCAGAATAGTCACGCCGTCCGGTGTAGTGCCCCTGATTGAACGCGATGCCATAGCAGAAATGGACCTACAGTAGTATAAAGTGCAGAATAGTCACGCCGTCCGGTGTAGTGCCCCTGATTGAACGCGATGCCATAGCAGAAATGGACCTACAGTAGTATAAAGTGCAGAATAGTCACGCCGCCCGGTCTAGTACCCATGATTGAACGCGATGCCATAGCAGAAATGGACCTACAGTAGTATAAAGTGCAGAATAGTCACGCCGTCCGGTCTAGTACCCATGATTGAACGCGATGCCATAGCAGAAATGGACCTACAGTAGTATAAAGTGCAGAATAGTCACGCCGCCCGGTCTAGTACCCATGATTGAACGCGATGCCATAGCAGAAATGGACCTACAGTAGTATAAAGTGCAGAATAGTCACGCCGCCCGGTCTAGTACCCATGATTGAACGCGATGCCATAGCAGAAATGGACCTACAGTAGTATAAAGTGCAGAATAGTCACGCCGTCCGGTCTAGTACCCATGATTGAACGCGATGCCATAGCAGAAATGGACCTACAGTAGTATAAAGTGCAGAATAGTCACGCCGTCCGGTCTAGTACCCATGATTGAACGCGATGCCATAGCAGAAATGGACCTACAGTAGTATAAAGTCCAGAATAGTCACGCCGTCCGGTCTAGTACCCATGATTGAACGCGATGCCATAGCAGAAATGGACCTACAGTAGTATAAAGTCCAGAATAGTCACGCCGTCCGGTCTAGTACCCATGATTGAACGCGATGCCATAGCAGAAATGGACCTACAGTAGTATAAAGTGCAGAATAGTCACGCCGTCCGGTGTAGTGCCCCTGATTGAACGCGATGCCATAGCAGAAATGGACCTACAGTAGTATAAAGTGCAGAATAGTCACGCCGTCCGGTGTAGTGCCCCTGATTGAACGCGATGCCATAGCAGAAATGGACCTACAGTAGTATAAAGTGCAGAATAGTCACGCCGCCCGGTCTAGTACCCATGATTGAACGCGATGCCATAGCAGAAATGGACCTACAGTAGTATAAAGTGCAGAATAGTCACGCCGTCCGGTGTAGTGCCCCTGATTGAACGCGATGCCATAGCAGAAATGGACCTACAGTAGTATAAAGTGCAGAATAGTCACGCCGCCCGGTCTAGTACCCATGATTGAACGCGATGCCATAGCAGAAATGGACCTACAGTAGTATAAAGTGCAGAATAGTCACGCCGTCCGGTGTAGTGCCCCTGATTGAACGCGATGCCATAGCAGAAATGGACCTACAGTAGTATAAAGTCCAGAATAGTCACGCCGCCCGGTCTAGTGCCCATGATTGAACGCGATGCCAAAGCAGTATAAACTTATAGTAGTAGAAAGTCTAGAATAGTTACACTACACCGTACAGTGCTATATGTGTAATAATGCACCTTGTCTCTTTCTGTGGCTATTCCTGACCAGACAAGCGGCTGGAGATGGTACGTTCTCACAGGTCTGGAACTGCAACCGTCAAATGAACAATTTTCCCTAGCTCATGTGCTTTCTTTACATTGGGATCAGTAGCATTTAGTTTTGCTACTTTTTTTAAAACTAAATAATTATTATTTTATTCAATAATATGTAAGTGTCATGTTTTACGTTCACATTGTTTTTTGTACTGTTTTTATGTCCTTTAAAAATATCCCTCAATTTGGAAGAGGAAAAGCTATTTGATTTGTGTGTTGTACCTTAGTTCGTGAAATGTTCCATACATATCAAATACTTTGTTAGATTTACAGTAAAAAATCTGTTTTGATAATAATTACAAAAAGTTTGTTTAGCATAATATTGTATGTATTTATGAAATAGAATAACAAGCATAAACATGTAAGGAGCCGTCGATCAAGGCTTTAATTATACTCACTTAAAACTAAATTTATAAGTACTGTAAATGAATACATAAATACATATAAAAAAATATGTATGTGTGTCCTTCATGCGTTGCAAAACTACTCATCCGATCCCCATGAAACTTTATGAGGTTGCTTTATATTGCTCCGGGAAAGTTTTAGTGAAAACAAATTTTCGAAAACTCCATAAGTTTCCTTTTAAGGCGTTTTAAATTTATAATGTTAACATTGTTTGGAATAACTTGTTTGCACATTTTCTTAAATCAAAATATTTGATTTATAGCTGTTTGTTTACTTTCCATTAGCAATGTGATTTTCTAATCAATGCCTTCTGCATCAATCGCCATTTTAAAACTATTAAGAAAATAAATACTGTACAAAATTAACAGTTTTACTTTCCAATTGATACTTTCAGTTTTGGGGAACTATGTATTTTCTGTCCAATTAAAAGTGTTTATATGTTGGCCAATTAAAAAATTATTACAACGATTATATATATATATATATATATATATATATATACATATATATTAAAAGTTTATTATAATAATCAGCTGTTGTATATCCTTCCTGTAAAGTGGTATTACAGTTAGGCTTCGTTTTGGTTTAGGTTGGATTAGAAAACTGTGAATCAATCCACTTGGATTTATTTGTGTTGTGGGAATGTTATTAATATGTCTTATTGTTTCAGTTTTGTTATTTACTATACCGCGACCTAGAATATCTACACAACGAAGCTTTAATGCTACTCGACTTCAGGACATGGCCAATCTTAAAGTTAACATGTATTTACTGTTAGGCGTTACGAAGTTCGCAAGGTCAGCTAGTATTAAATTAATTTGTATTTATTTCCCAGTGGGAAATGGGTTAGATCATGGATACTGGATATGTCAAAAGGAATGTTTTCAGTTCCTGTAAGTAGTTGTCTTTATAATAGCCATATGGCGTTACAAGTTTTCATCTTATAAATTGCTAACATACCCCGCCCCCAAAGCTAAGACATATCCAGTCAATATTTAATTGAGGAATGTCCCTTATACAAGATGTTTACTTCTTCATTTTAAATTAACCTATACAAACTTTGTTGTAATTATACCGTCAATTCTTCCGAGGATCAAGGAAGGATTTTAAGGCATTTAAAAAGTACGATATACTATACAATAGCCATAATGTTCGTATGAATCTTACTTCAGCTATCAATCGCTAAGATTCCAATGAGATAAGTTAAAATGTATGGCATTTGACTAACGGAATGTAAAACTAATTTGATGGTAAAGAAAAGTTGGGTTAATTGGTGATTGTGGTCGGACAGCTAAGGTCAATGACAGCGGGAATGGGAGCCAATAACGAATCAATTGAAGGGAACACATCCAGGCATCAGATGGCTGCTGACTCATCATCTATCGTAGCGATCAGTGTTTCGTTACCATCGTAATGAAGATGTTCTCAAATTAGAGAATGCAGAAATAAAATATGAGAATCCTCTATGCATTCACAATGGCTTGAACAGTAGTTTGGCGCCCATTCTGTAATATTACTACCAAATGGGCTAATAGACTTATTAAGTCGACTTAGGCCTCAAATTAGGTGAAGCAAATTCCAATACATATGTGATTTAGAATAAGGAACTGTTTAAACATAATTAATTTCACGAATAGCTATCTCCTGCGGGAGTAAAGTGTATCTGAAGTGAGATTAAAAAAAGTGTGGGGATGGGGCTCAGATAGATTTAGTATCAGTGTAAAATAGTAAATATTTGCGACGGAGATGCCATTGGAAGCGAAGGAGTAGTGGATACTGGGAAGGAGACGTTGTTGACAGACGAACACTCGAGACAGAGCCGTTGTTGGCAGAGGAATTGTAGCAGATAATGGAGAGGAGACGCTGTTGATAGAGAACAGTATTGAATACTGGAGACTGAGGCGTTGTTGGCAGAGGAACAGAAGGAGATCCTGGAAAAGAGACGCTGTTGACAGAGAACAGTATAGGATACCGGAGACTGAGGCGTTGTTAGCAGAGGAACAGTAGCAGATCCTGGAAAGGAGACGCTGTTGACAGAGAACAGTATTGGTTACTGGAGACTGAGGCGTTGTTGGCAGAGGAATAGTAGCAGATCCTGGAAAAGAGACGCTGTTGACAGAGGAACAGTATTGGATGCTGGAGACTGAGGCGTTGTTGGCAGAGGAATAGTAGCAGATCCTGGAAAGGAGACGCTGTTGACAGAGGAACAGTATTGGATGCTGGAGACTGAGGCGTTGTTGGCAGAGGAATAGTAGCAGATCCTGGAAAAGAGACGCTGTTGACAGAGAACAGTATAGGATACCGGAGACTGAGGCGTTGTTAGCAGAGGAACAGTAGCAGATCCTGGAAAGGAGACGCTGTTGACAGAGAACAGTATTGGTTACTGGAGACTGAGGCGTTGTTGGCAGAGGAACAGTAGCAGATCCTGGAAAAGAGACGCTGTTGACAGAGAACAGTATTGGTTACTGGAGACTGAGGCGTTGTTGGCAGAGTAACAGTAGCAGATCCTGGAAAAGAGACGCTGTTGACAGAGAACAGTATTGGATACCGGAGACTGAGGCGTTGTTAGCAGAGGAACAGTAGCAGATCCTGGAAAGGAGACGCTGTTGACAGAGAACAGTATTGGTTACTGGAGACTGAGGCGTTGTTGGCAGAGTAACAGTAGCAGATCCTGGAAAGGAGACGCTGTTGACAGAGGAACAATATTGGATACTGGAGACTGAGGCGTTGTTGGCAGAGGAATAGTAGCAGATCCTGGAAAGGAGACGCTGTTGACAGAGGAACAATATTGGATACTGGAGACTGAGGGGTTTTTGGCAGAGGAACAGTAGCAGATCCTGGAAAGGAGACGCTGTTGACAGAGAACAGTATTGGTTACTGGAGACTGAGGCGTTGTTGGCAGAGGAACAGTAGCAGATCCTGGAAAAGAGACGCTGTTGACAGAGAACAGTATTGGTTACTGGAGACTGAGGCGTTGTTGGCAGAGTAACAGTAGCAGATCCTGGAAAAGAGACGCTGTTGACAGAGAACAGTATTGGATACCGGAGACTGAGGCGTTGTTAGCAGCGGAACAGTAGCAGATCCTGGAAAGGAGACGCTGTTGACAGAGAACAGTATTGGTTACTGGAGACTGAGGCGTTGTTGGCAGAGTAACAGTAGCAGATCCTGGAAAGGAGACGCTGTTGACAGAGGAACAATATTGGATACTGGAGACTGAGGCGTTGTTGGCAGAGGAATAGTAGCAGATCCTGGAAAGGAGACGCTGTTGACAGAGGAACAGTATTGGATGCTGGAGACTGAGGGGTTTTTGGCAGTATAATAGTAGCGTATATTGGATAACGACGCTGTTGACAGAGAAACAGTATTGGATACTGGAGACTGA
Organism: Nephotettix cincticeps; assembly: GCA_023375725.1. NCBI lineage: Eukaryota > Metazoa > Arthropoda > Insecta > Hemiptera > Cicadellidae > Nephotettix > Nephotettix cincticeps. Next base: position 90,898,150 of record CM041786.1, on the reverse strand, counting down.
GGGGTTTGTTGGCAGTATAATAGTAGCTTATACTGGATAACGACGCTGTTGACAGAGAAACAGTATTGGATAGTAGTTGTCTTAGTCATGTCGTGAAATGGACAATGTACATGAAATTTTTGTCTGAATTGTATACTGGAGACAGAGGCATTATTAGCAGAGAAACAGTATTTTATACTGGAGACAGAGGCGTTGTTGGCAGAGTAACAGTATTGTATACTGGCGTTGTTGGCAGAGGAAGAGTAGCGGATACTGCAGAGGAGACGCTGTTGACAGAGGAACAGTGACGGTTACAGAGAGGCAGAGGCAAACACTCGTTCGAGTAAACATTGCCACGCGCCTACCTATGTAAATCAGGATTGTTTGCGTTGGTAGACTGTGCGCCTAGCCACTAGGCAGGGATATGTTTACACTTCCGCTAACAAGAGCCCTCCACCCGTCACGTGACCTTACTTGCCTTCTTCTTCGGTCACCACAAATACCGCAAACGACAAATCAAGTTTCTCATGACTGAGACTGTGATACTATCGAGCTTACTGGGCGGTTTTCTTAAGTGTTTGTTAATGTAATAAAACATTCATAACAATTTGAAAAATAGTATGAAAAGAGACATGATGTATTAATTTTGACCTCGTTTAATATTCGCTGAAAGTTAATATCTTCTTATCTAAAAGTGAAAATGGACGTTTGACTGACTTGACACTCGAATATCAAAGACAATTATTATCTTAATACTTAATATTTACTATTTTTGTAGTAATATTTATTAATATGACTTAATTATACTTTAATATTTAATACTATTAGAAAAAATGGGTTTCGTTCTATACAGTATAGAACCGTTGCATTGAACTAGTTAAATAGGTGTGAGTAATTAATTCAATACCAGGATGAGGATGGTGTGTGTGTTAAATGCATTGAACACAGTCTTACTGGCAGAATACAGTAAAGCGTTTTACCACCTTATACCGTAATTAATGTTAATTTTGTTACAGCAATAGTGGTTCGACAATAGTTTTTTTCGGAAAAACATAATTATTATGCAATTTATTGTATCCCGTAGAAAACAATTAACCAACTTTTTACTTTTTCTTCTTATATATAGTATATGGAGAAAGTATTGTTTTCGTCAAAATTTTCGAATTTGAGTTGAGGGTGGATATAACCGTTTTGGGGTCCCCTGAATCCAAAAAAGTGGGTTTTGACGTGATGTCTGTCCGTCCGTGTGTCTGTCTGTGTGTGTGTGTGTGTGTGTGTGTGTGTGTGTGTGCGCGCGCGCGCGTGTGTGTGTGTGTGTGTGTGTGTGTGTGTGTGTGTTTGTGTGTGTGTGTGCGTGTGTGTGTGTGTGTGTGTGTCCAGTGCCACAGCCTACCCCGTTGGTCTGATTTAGATGAAATTTGGCATGTATGTATATATTCACCGTATCTCCAAGAATCTTTTGAATTTTTTATTTTAAAGGGTAGTTCAACCCTAAAAATCCTTTAAAAATGTAAAAAGTCTAATTTCTCAAAAGTTTCACTAACGATTTTGATTAAAATTTGACAGTTTATAGTGCAGAGAGTACTAAATAATATGACACCACCCGCATGTCTGTAAAAATGACGGTTCATAAGTTATGGACTATTAAATGTCAAAGATTTATTTTTAAAATTTTCAGCGAAAACTATAAAAGTGAAGTATAACTAGACTGTCACCATTGAAACCAGCTTAAAAACTAAACAAATTAGTATTCAGAATTATTTGTCTACGACTAACAGGTCCAGAGAAAAGTTAAATTGACTGTTCATAATAAACGCAGAACGTTCTCTGAAAGCGCCCAATGTTATTCTTATGAAGAATATAAACGAATCAATTTCTTCCTTATTTTTCAACCTTTTTCCATACAACTTAAGGTATGAAGCGTAAGGTAAAAATCACCAAATAAAACCTGCTCAATAAAGCTTGGTATTACTGGTGTAGGGCGGTCGTCCCCCTATAAAATTCTAACAATTTAATTTTAATTCTCTTATTGTTATTTTCAAAAATTGTATGATTATTTTTGAAACAATGAATTATTAAATGATATTTAGATAAACTTTGAAGAATATGATAGTTTTATTAGATTGTCTATTACTTAAATAAGAAAGTGACAGAAAACGAGATGATGGAAACTATGAAAAAAATTAAAAACAGTGGGTACAGTCATGAGATTTTTCCAATAAAGTAAATTTTCAATGATGAAAAATACCAATTATGTAATTCTCTATATAATTGGTTTAACTAAACTTGGAAACCATATTTTATACGACTATCGTGCAACCATTAATGCTGTCACAAAAACTAGCATTGTTTTTATTGGACAAAAGTTTAAGATGGCAGTTAGATTGCGATCTTTCCAAAGGCCTCGCGCCATGCTGGAGAAGATACAAAGTGTGTACAAGCTGATGGATAACCACGAATTTCACTATGGTTACGTGACTCCTGACCGATACAACACCGTGTAGCGAACACGGATAGGTAACATGACATGCTACTAGTAAACAAGACCGAGGAATGTCACTATGGTTACGTGACTCCTGACAGATATAACCACCGTGTAGCGAACACGGGTAGGTAACATGACATGCTACTAGTAAACAAGACCGAGGAATGTCACTATGGTTACGTGACTCCTGACCGATACAACCACCGTGTAGCGAACACGGATAGGTAACATGACATGCTACTAGTAAACAAGACCGAGGAATGTCACTATGGTTACGTGACTCCTGACAGATACAACCACCGTGTAGCGAACACGGGTAGGTAACATGACATGCTACTAGTAAACAAGACCGAGGAATGTCACTATGGTTACGTGACTCCTGACCGATACAACCACCGTGTAGCGAACACGGGTAGGTAACATGACATGCTACTAGTAAACAAGACCGAGGAATGTCACTATGGTTACGTGACTCCTGACAGATATAACCACCGTGTAGCGAACACGGGTAGGTAACATGACATGCTACTAGTAAACAAGACCGAGGAATGTCACTATGGTTACGTGACTCCTGACAGATACAACCACCGTGTAGCGAACACGGGTAGGTAACATGACATGCTACTAGTAAACAAGACCGAGGAATGTCACTATGGTTACGTGACTCCTGACCGATACAACCACCGTGTAGCGAACACGGATAGGTAACATGACATGCTACTAGTAAACAAGACCGAGGAATGTCACTATGGTTACGTGACTCCTGACCGATACAACTACCGTGTAACGAACACGGGTAGGTAACATGACATGCTACTAGTAAACAAGACCGAGGAATGTCACTATGGTTACGTGACTCCTGACAGATACAACCACCGTGTAGCGAACACGGGTAGGTAACATGACATGCTACTAGTAAACAAGACCGAGGAATGTCACTATGGTTACGTGACTCCTGACAGATACAACCACCGTGTAGCGAACACGGGTAGGTAACATGACATGCTACTAGTAAACAAGACCGAGGAATGTCACTATGGTTACGTGACTCCTGACCGATACAACCACCGTGTAGCGAACACGGATAGGTAACATGACATGCTACTAGTAAACAAGACCGAGGAATGTCACTATGGTTACGTGACTCCTGACCGATACAACTACCGTGTAACGAACACGGGTAGGTAACATGACATGCTACTAGTAAACAAGACGTGATGATTCCAAATGTATATATGTCTCATTTGATAGGACAGGATATTCTGTAAGTATCCCCAGGGTGTGTTGAACATAGCAAGGCGTGGGGGTGACGGGGCGGTGGAGCCATCTGGCCATCTACGGCCAAGAGCTTTCACCAGATCACCATTCCACTCCAGCCTCTCGCTGCGCGGTAGGGCGCGCTTCACTCGACCGACGTCGATTCTCCGTAATTAGCCTAAAATAATCTCGATTCATTGTAATTAAGTAATTAGTTTGTAAATAGCAGAGCCTGTCAGCGAACTGGTTTTCGCTTGGCTAAAAAAAGAGATCTCGGCGTGTGAAGTCAAATTTTCGGGAAGGTTAAAATCATGTAAAATATTGATATACTCATTTGTACACTTGGTGCAAGAAAACTTAATGATAAATAAAAGGAATTAAAAACAGTCTAATGAATAAGACTTAGGACGAAACAAAATGTAGCAGTTCATACTGTTCGCAGTAATCTAAGATAGTTGTCAGGTACACATTTATTGCACTGTACAGTTGAAAAATGGAAAGATTGAACTGTAGAAGAGAACAGTTTCAATTTGGGAAAGAGGAATCCTGACATACAATCTGTATGTTACATAGGATTCGGAAGCAATACCTAATTGGATTAAATCTTCTAAAATTGTATTCCAATAATCAGAGAAAGAACCACTGAACCATGAGAACACAGATTTATATCAACGTTTGGTAGTCCTAAGCCATACACGATGTCATTTAGCTATTCTCATGTATTTTGTAATTAATTGTTTATATCCATGTACTATACACGTCACTACTATCACATATTAGAGTTTAGTGCAACTCTTTAGAATATTCATTAGATCACTTATATATCTAACTCCATGTAGTACCTTAGATTAGACTTACCTCAATATAAAGTAAAAATTAAAGTTGACATTTCCAACTAGCAGGTTGAATCCCTGGTTGCTGAAACAAAAAAAATCAATGTTATACTGTACGAGTTAAACACAATGATACATTAGTACCTGGTAAACTAATTGGGCTAGTTCAAAACGCAAAACAGAGGTGTTGTCAGTACATGCATAATGTAACGGAACTCTCCAAAGGCATCTCTCCAATAGTCTTTCGCGTCCATAACATAATTTGATCATGATGATACCTTGCATCGGTATTGTAAATTCAATGTGTTTCTGGAATCTGAACAATCGGTATGTTTCATTTCTTTGGTATGTGTCCTAACCTCAGTAAACAACCTGTTTAAACCTGTGGTCATGGGCTTTCACACTGCGTCGCCAGTAGCGCAGTTAAAGACAGTCATAGCAGACTTAACTTTAATAGCGGACAAGCAAACCAAAGGGCTACTCATGATGTGAGTGTGGCTGAGGTGGCACGTGTTTTTGAAGAACTAAAACCGAAAAAATCATGTGATATAGACGGCACGTCCGTTTGGTTGATCAAACGTTGCTTTAGGCACATTTTTCAACCACTCCCAACAATAATAAATTTTTCCTTTAAAACTGGAGTTTTTCCTTCCAAACTGAAATGGGCCAAAGTAATTCCACTGTTCAAAAAGGACAACCCTCTTTTATCCAGCAACTATCGGCCAATTTCAATTTTGCCTGTTTTTAGTAAGGTATTCGAAAAGCTGTTCCTCGAAAGGCTTATGATGTACCTTCGAGCGCTTCGAAATTCTCACCGCAGATCAGTTTGGTTTTAGGAAAAATTACTCCACAATCGATGCAATCACAAACTTCATAGAATTGGTTGTCGATGGCCTCGAGAACATGTGCTCAGCATATTTTTTGACCTTTCGAAAGATTTTGACTGTGTGCATCATGAGACACTGTTGCTCCAGTTAGAGACGTACGGCATACGAGGATTGCCACACAAGTGGATTGAATCCTACTTATCCAACAGATTCCAAAGTGTCAAAATAGAAAATTCACTCTCTCAGAGAGTCAAGCTGGCCCAAGGAGTCCCTCAGGGATCAATTTTGGGACCTATTCTTTTTTTGGTGTACGTAAACGACATAAATTTATCAATTCAGGATGGAAAAATCATCCAATATGCAGATGACACCACCATATGTCTCAGCGCTCAAACAAAAGAAGACTTAGATATAAAATCGTTTATTAACGTCAATTCTTGCATTCAGAAATTTTTCAAGATCAATTTGAAAACTAACAATTCCAAATTAAACGTTATTTCATTCTGCTTACGGCGGCAGGAGCTGGACCTGCCACCTGCAGTAATGGTGAATGACGACCTCTTAGAGGACTCTGATTCCGTGAAATTCCTAGGAATGCACCTCGATAAAGGGCTGACTTGGGAGGATCACATTGATAACATCTGCACCAAGGTTACATCTGGAATTTTCGCATTACGTAACCTTTCAAAATTCTGTTCCAAAGAAGTACTTTTAATGGCCTATTTTGGCCTAATCTACCCTCACATTTCCTATGGAATAAGCCTTTGGGGTAGTTGTGCAAAATTTAGACAGGAAAGGGTTTTTAGACTGCAAAAAAGCAGTAAGAATAATTTCAAAATTGCAGGCCAGAGAATCTTGTAGGAACGATCAGGGAGCTTGTATTGCTTACAGTACCCAGTCTCTATATTATGGAGGTAACATCCTACTGTAAATATAGATGCTCCCTCGTCCAAGGCAACCAAATTCATCAGTATGAAACGAGGGGAAGGGATACTTATCGATCCCAGCAACACAGAACTGTAGCTTTTGAGCAATTGCCAGCTCAGCTAGGGATCAAATTCCTTAATAAGCTTCCTGAAGGCATAAAGCAGTCTGGCAACCAAATTAAATTCAAAGCTCGTTTGAAACGCCTCTTGGTGTCTAAAGTTGTGTACTCTGTTGATGAGTTCACAATGAACCGCTGGGAAAACTAAATTTTAAAGATTTCCGGGAATTAAATTTCAGCACTGGTGTCAAATCTTGTTTTGGTGTCAAACCTTGTTTTGTTTTTAATCTATACAAATATTATATATAATCTTAATGAAATGACTTTTGTAATGCAATTTATATTGTCAACTAAAATAAAGATATTATTATTATTGTATGTAATCGTTGCATGTTGATAGCGGTTAGAAGATTGACAATGCACAGCATGGTCAAAAGGGGGAGTATAGCAATGACCTCACATCCTGTGGGAAACACGTGGGTTACACATTCCACGGTACTGTGTGCAGTTGCACGCGATAGCGGTTAGCAGATCGGCAATGCCCAGCATGGTCAAAGGGGAAGTATAGCAATGACCTGACATCCCGTGCGATAACGTGGGTTACACATTCCACGGTACTGTGTGCAGTTGCACGTGATAGCGGTTAGCAGATCGGCAATGCACAGCATGGTCAAAAGGGGGAGTATAGCAATGACCTGACATCCCGTGCGATAACGTGGGTTACACATTCCACGGTACTGTGTGCAGTTGCACGTGATAGCGGTTAGCAGATCGGCAATGCACAGCATGGTCACAGGGGAAGTATAGCAATGACCTGACATCCCGTGCGATACAAGTGGGTTTCACATTCCAGGGTACTGTGTGCAGTTGCACGTGATAGCGGTTAGCAGATCGGCAATGCACAGCATGGTCAAAGGGGGAGTATAGCAATGACCTGACATCCTGTGCGATACAAGTTGGTTACACATTCCAGGGTACTGTGTGCAGTTGCACGTGATAGCGGTTAGCAGATCGGCAATGCATAGCATGGTCAAAGGGGGAGTATAGCAATGACCTGACATCCTGCGCGATACAAGTGGGTTACACTTCCAGGGTACTGTGTGCAGTTGCACGTGATAGCGGTTAGCAGATCGGCAATGCACAGCATGGTCAAAGGGGGAGAATAGCAATGACCTGACATGAGCAATGACCGTGCAACTTCGAGCACGGCCATCGACAATGTAATAACAAATCTTCCAAATTTCACAGTTTCCGTCATTAACGCTGCCATATCTGATCACTACGCGCAGGAGATAGTTGTTGAGGACCACGGCCCTGAGAAGCTTCCTTCTAATTATATTATAAAAAGAGTCACTCAGCCTAAAAACATAAAAAATCTAAACAATGCATTAGAGAGGGAATCTTGGCAATTTTTAAATAATCTTAGTACTGTAGATGAAATGTTCCAAGCTTTTGAATCATGTTTCAATTTCCATCTTAACAATTTCTGTCCCTTTAAAAAAACTAAAGTCAAACCTTCTTCTGAAAAAAATACTTGGATAACATCCGGAATTTTAAAATCCCGCGCAAAATTAAAAAATTTGCATTCTATTTTCGTTCAAACTCAAAACGAAAATTTTAAAAATTATTATAGGACTTATAAAAGAATTTACAGGAGAGTAATCAGTGCTGCTAAAGCTTATGATGTCGAATACACTCTCAAAAATAGTGAAAACCTTTCTAAATCGGTCTGGAAGATAATTAATAACTCTTCAAAACCAAAACAGATTTCCAAACCCATTAATCTCAAGTTGAACGGAGAAGTCATTGTTAACGCGCACGAAGTAGCAAACGAGTTTAATAGATATTTCTCATCAGTTTCAATGCCAGATCCCACTTTTAATGTCCCTTGCAGGACTACAAATGCATTTGGAAGTCGGCTTTCGTCCATGGCTTTGTCTCCTGTGGGTGTGGCTGAGGTGGCACGTGTTTTTGAAGAACTAAAACCGAAAAAATCATGTGATATAGACGGCACGTCTGTTTGGTTGATCAAACGTTGCTTTAGGCACATTTTGCAACCACTCACAACAATAATAAATTTTTCCTTTCAAACTGGAGTTTTTCCTTCCAAACTGAAATGGGCCAAAGTAATTCCACTGTTCAAAAAGGACAACCCTCTTTTATCCAGCAACTATCGGCCAATTTCAATTTTGCCTGTTTTTAGTAAGGTATTCGAAAAGCTGTTCCTCGAAAGGCTTATGATGTACCTTGAGCGCTTCGAAATTCTCACCTCAGATCAGTTTGGTTTTAGGAAAAATTACTCCACAATCGATGCAATCACAAACCTCATAGAATTGGTTGTCGATGGCCTCGAGAGGCGAGAACATGTGCTCAGCATATTTCTTGACCTTTCGAAAGCTTTTGACTGTGTGCATCATGAGACACTGTTGCTCCAGTTAGAGACGTACGGCATACGAGGATTGCCACACAAGTGGATTGAATCCTACTTATCCAACAGATTCCAAAGTGTCAAAATAGAAAATTCACTCTCTCAGAGAGTCAAGCTGGCCCAAGGAGTCCCTCAGGGATCAATTTTGGGACCTATTCTTTTTTTGCTGTACGTAAACGACATAAATTTATCAATTCAGGATGGAAAAATCATCCAATATGCAGATGACACCACCATATGTCTCAGCGCTCAAACAAAAGAAGACTTAGAGATAAAATCGTCTATTAACGTCAACTCTTGCATTCAGAAATTTTCCGAGATCAATTTGAAAACTAACAATTCCAAATCAAACGTTATTTCATTCTGCTTACGGCGGCAGGAGCTGGACCTGCCACCTGCAGTAATGGTGGATGACGACCTCTTAGAGGACTCTGATTCCGTGAAATTCCTAGGAATGCACCTCGATAAAGGTCTGACTTGGGAGAATCACATTGATAACATCTGCACCAAGGTTACATCTGGAATTTTCGCATTACGTAACCTTTCAAAGTTCTGTTCCAAAGAAGTACTTTTAATGGCCTATTTTGGCCTAATCTACCCTCACATTTCCTATGGAATAAGACTTTGGGGTAGTTGTGCAAAATTTAGACACGAAAGGGTTTTTAGACTGCAAAAAAAAGCAGTCAGAATAATTTCAAAATTGCAGGCCAGAGAATCTTGTAGGGACGCCTTCAGGGAGCTTGGTTTGCTTACAGTACCCAGTCTGTATATTATGGAGGTAACCACCTACTGTAAATATAGATGCCCCCTCGTCCAAGGCAACCAAATTCATCAGTATCAAACGAGGGGAAGGGATACTTATCGATCCCACCAACACAGAACTGTAGCTTTTGAGCAATTGCCATCTCAGCTAGGGATCAAATTCCTTAATAAGCTTCCTGAAGGCATAAAACAGTCTGGCAACCAAATTAAATTCAAAGCTCGTTTGAAACGCCTCTTGGTGTCTAAAGTTGTGTACTCTGTTGATGAATTCATGATGAACCGCTGGGTAAACTAAATTTTAGGGATTTCCGCGAATTAAATTTCAGCACTGGTGTCAAACCTTGTTTTGTTTTTAAACCTTGTTTTGTTTTTAATCTATACAAATATTATACAAATCTTAATGAAATGACTTTTGTAATACAATTTATATTGTCAACTACAATAAATATATTATTATTATTATTATTATTATTACATCCTGCGCGATACATGTGGGTTACACATTCCAGGGTACTGTGTGCAGTTGCACGTGATAGCGGTTAGCAGATCGGCAATGCACAGCATGGTCAAAGGGGGAGTATAGCAATGACCTCACATCCTGTGGGAAACACGTGGGTTACACATTCCACGGTACTGTGTGCAGTTGCACGCGATAGCGGTTAGCAGATCGGCAATGCCCAGCATGGTCAAAGGGGAAGTATAGCAATGACCTGACATCCTGTGCGATAACGTGGGTTACACATTCCACGGTACTGTGTGCAGTTGCACGTGATAGCGGTTAGCAGATCGGCAATGCACAGCATGGTCAAAAGGGGGAGTATAGCAATGACCTCACATCCTGTGGGAAACACGTGGGTTACACATTCCACGGTACTGTGTGCAGTTGCACGCGATAGCGGTTAGCAGATCGGCAATGCCCAGCATGGTCAAAGGGGAAGTATAGCAATGACCTGACATCCCGTGCGATAACGTGGGTTACACATTCCACGGTACTGTGTGCAGTTGCACGCGATAGCGGTTAGCAGATCGGCAATGCCCAGCATGGTCAAAGGGGAAGTATAGCAATGACCTGACATCCCGTGCGATAACGTGGGTTACACATTCCACGGTACTGTGTGCAGTTGCACGTGATAGCGGTTAGCAGATCGGCAATGCACAGCATGGTCAAAAGGGGGAGTATAGCAATGACCTCACATCCTGTGGGAAACACGTGGGTTACACATTCCACGGTACTGTGTGCAGTTGCACGTGATAGCGGTTAGCAGATCGGCAATGCACAGGATGGTCACAGGGGAAGTATAGCAATGACCTGACATCCCGTGCGATACAAGTGTACACATTCCACGGTACTGTGTGCAGTTGCACGCGATAGCGGTTAGCAGATCGGCAATGCCCAGCATGGTCAAAGGGGAAGTATAGCAATGACCTGACATCCCGTGCGATACAAGTGGGTTTCACATTCCAGGGTACTGTGTGCAGTTGCACGTGATAGCGGTTAGCAGATCGGCAATGCACAGCATGGTCAAAGGGGGAGTATAGCAATGACCTGACATCCTGTGCGATACAAGTTGGTTACACATTCCAGGGTACTGTGTGCAGTTGCACGTGATAGCGGTTAGCAGATCGGCAATGCATAGCATGGTCAAAGGGGGAGTATAGCAATGACCTGACATCCTGCGCGATACAAGTGGGTTACACTTCCAGGGTACTGTGTGCAGTTGCACGTGATAGCGGTTAGCAGATCGGCAATGCACAGCATGGTCAAAGGGGGAGAATAGCAATGACCTGACATCCTGCGCGATACATGTGGGTTACACATTCCAGGGTACTGTGTGCAGTTGCACGTGATAGCGGTTAGCAGATCGGCAATGCACAGCATGGTCAAAGGGGGAGTATAGCAATGACCTCACATCATGCGCGACACACGTGGGTTACACATTCCACGGTACTGTGTGCAGTTGCACGTGATAGCGGTTAGCAGATCGGCAATGCACAGCATGGTCAAAGGGGGAGTATAGCAATGACCTCACATCATGCGCGACACACGTGGGTTACACATTCCACGGTACTGTGTGCAGTTGCACGTGATAGCGGTTAGCAGATCGGCAATGCACAGCATGGTCAAAGGGGGAGTATAGCAATGACCTGACATCCTGCGCGATACAAGTGGGTTACACATTCCAGGGTACTGTGTGCAGTTGCACGTGATAGCGTTTAGCAGATTGGCAATGCACAGCATGCTCAAAGGGGGAGTATAGCAATGACCTGACATCCTGTGCGATACAAGTTGGTTACACATTCCAGGGTACTGTGTGCAGTTGCACGTGATAGCGGTTAGCAGATCGGCAATGCACAGCATGGTCAAAGGGGGAGAATAGCAATGACCTGACATCCTGCGCGATACATGTGGGTTACACATTCCAGGGTACTGTGTGCAGTTGCACGTGATAGCGGTTAGCAGATCGGCAATACCCAGCATAGCGCAGTCGCAAGGGGCGGATCATACATCCTGTAACGTATTAAACAGTGGGAGAATACAGGCCTAAGTACAGTAGTAACCGACCGTAGAAGTAAGATTACATTTTTTTTGTTATGATAAGTGAACGTAAAATCCTGCAACGTAACACTTCGATTATAGAACACGGAATGCAGCAGGGTTGTGGTCGACTCCGGCCCAGCAGTTACGCTCTGTCCGTGTCGGCCTCAAGCCTCAATTACCGGAGCGAAGTGCCGAGAATACGTCTCAACAATCAAAACATTTCCGGTTACAACACGACCAGCTCAGATAATAACAGAATATATGGAGGGGAACATGTCTGCTCACAAGCCGGTCAGTGCACGCGACGCGTTCAGAAATGTAAAATAAATTAAACGGTATCAGTGGACTGACACATACTTTCTCCCTTAAGTAAATTCAAAAAAACACAATCTGTAATAAAACTATCATTTTCTTCTAAGTTATCTAAATATCATTTTTTAATAATTTATCGTTTCAAAAATAATCCATCCCATTTTTGAAACAAAAAACAAATGATACAAAGTTAAATTAATTGTTCGAATTGTATGGGGGAACCACCCCTTCCGATAAAACCAAGCTTTTTTGAATTGGATTTGTTGGGTGATTTGACCTTACGCTCCTACCAAGTTTCATGGAAAACGGTTGGAAAATAAGGAAGAAATTGATTTTTTAATTCTACGTAAGAATAACATCGGGCGTTTTCAGACAACGTAATACGTTTATCACGGACAGTAAGTTTAATTTTTCTCTGGAACCGTTAGTCGTAAACAAATAATTCCAATTTCTAATTTATTTAGTTTTTAAGCTGGTTTTAATGGCGCCAGTAAAGTTACACTTTACTTTTATTGTTTTCACTGAAAATTTGATTTTTTGACATTTAAAAAACCATAACTTTTGAACTGTCATTTTTACAGACATGTGGGTGGAGTCAAGTTATTTAGTACTCTGTGCACTATAAACTATCAAATTTTAATTAAAATCGTTACAGCTGTTTTGGAAAATCTGGATTTTTCACGTTTTTAGAGGTTTTAGGGGTGAACTACCCTTAAAAATCGAAAATTCAAAAAAATGAGTATTTACATTCATGCCAAATTTCATCTAAATCGGACAAACGGGGTAGGCTGTGGCTCTGTACACATCCGCGCGCACAAACTCAAATACACACACATCACGTCGAAACCCACTTTTTTGGGATTCAGGGGACCCCAAAACTGATACATCCACTCTCAACCCAAAATCGGACTGAATGTATGATGACTACTGTGATTAATCATTCAATCAACTCATTGTCAGTAACAAGACTACAAGATCGCGCCACAATCATTCATACGAGTACATGGCTTAAAATACCTACATTGTAGTAAGGTTGCCATTTCAATGTTGTAATCTAATCTCATCAAGAGGATAACGTTTATTTTATATTATTCAAATTTTCAAATTTCAAATTGAAATGTCAACTTTCTATTTGAGGGTAACGGGATTGCGAGAAAGGTCATATGTTCATGAAATTCAGAATCGTTTTAGTTAATAAATAATGTATAGTGAATTAATTAGTAATAATTAATAATAAATAGTATTTCATTTAAGACTGAATGGGTGCGATGAATTAGCATTAAATATAATGTACATACAAATGCATATTAATATATTATTATTAATTTACTACAGTATTATTAAATTTACTAACCAAACAAAAATGGCTTCAAAAATATACACATGGATACCATTACTTGTTCTTTTATGCCGCCCTGTGATATGTAATTTCTCGTTTGTGACTAACAAAAACTTTCATCGACTAGATTCTGATGGCGCTAAATTATAAAAAATAAATTTCTATACATAAAAATGAATGTATGAATGTATTTATATGTGTGTATGTCCTTTATGTGTGGCAAACTACTTATCCGATCGTCACGAAATTTTAGGAAGTTGCTCTATATGTGTCTGAGAAATTTTTGATTAAGATATTTTTGAAAACTCCATAAGTTACTATTTAATGGCGTTTTAAATTTCTAATGTTAATCATATGGGGATTAAGTGAACCAAAACGCCGGTCGCCGGATCGAATCCCGCAAGGGTCGAATCTGGACCCAGTCGCCATGTGTCATTGGGCTATTGATTAATTAATATGCTTCTTAACAACAGGTCAACGTTAGTTACTAACAAGATAGTAGGGTTTGGACCGTTCCCCATAAAAAATAGCTTTGGCGTAGAAATACACAAAATAAAATATGTATGTTACCAAATTTTCTATGATCAAAACATTTGATTTATAAAGCTACGGGTGTTGGTTATTTTTCCATTAGCAATGTTATTTGCTATTCAATGTCTTCCGTATCAATCGTCAATGTAAAACCACAAAGTAAATAGATACTGTGCAAAATGAATAGTTTTATTAGCCACGTTGATACTTAAGTTTTGAGGGTTTATGTGCCTATTTCTTTATTTCTTATCTAATTAAATGTCATATGTTAATACATGCCATAGTATATAAATACAGTATATAAAACAATTCGTGTTATTTAGACCATTTTACTTTCTCCCCTTATACATAGTATATGGAGAAAGTATTGTTTTCGTCAAAATTTTCGAATTTGAGTTGAGGGTGGATATATCCGTTTTGGGGTCCCCTGAATCCAAAAAAGTGGGTTTTGGCGAGATGTCTGTCCGTCCGTGTGTCTGTCTGTGTGTGTGTGTGTGTGTGTGTGTGTGTGTGTGTGTGTGTGTGTGTGTGTGTGTGTGTGTGTGTGTGTGTGTGTGTGTGTGTGTGTGTGTGTGTGTGTGTGTCTGGATGTGTACAGTGCCACAGCCTACCGCGTTTGTCCGATTTTGATGAAATTTGGCATGTATATATATAGTCACCGTATCTCCAGGTATTTTTTTCATTTTTTGGAATTTTTGATTTTTAAGGGTAGTTCACCACTAAAAACCCTTAAAAACGTGAAAAATCCAATTTTCTCAAAAACGGCTCTAACGATTTTGATTAAAATTTAATAGTTTATAGTGCACAGAGAACTAAATAATTTGACACCACCCGCATGTCTGTAAAAATGACGGTTCAAAAGTTATGGGCTTTTAAATGTCAAAAAAATCAAATTTTTAAATTTTCGTCGAAAACAATAAAAGTAAAGTATAACTTGACTGGTACCATTGAAACCAACTTAAAAAACTAAACAAATTAGTATTTTGAATTATTTGTCTACGACTAACGGTTCCAGAGAAAAGTTAAATTTACTGTCCACGATAAACGCAGTACGTTGTCTGAAAGCGCTCAATGTTATTCTTATGGAAAAAATAAAAAAATCAATTTCTTCCTTACTTTCCAACTGTTTTCCATGAAACTTGGTATGAAGTGTAAGGTCAAATCACCGAACAAAACCAGCTTGGTAAAAAAAAAGCTTGGTATTACCGGGGGGGGGGGGTTCCCCCCATACAATTTGAACAATAAATTATTAAATGATATTTAGAATAACTTTGTAGAACATGATAGTTTTATTGTCTTTTTTAAATTTACTTAAGGGAGATAGTATGTGTCAGTCCACTGGTACTGTTTATTTATAATTTGAGAACGGCTGGACCGATTTTAATGATCTTTGATTTTTTTAATTCGTCTCTGCTCCGAGTAGGCTATAGGCATATTCCGTTATGTATTTCACCTGAGCTAAGCCCCACTGGCATGTAAAGTTTGTATAAAGTGTTAAGCTTATGAGGAAAATACGTGATGCATCATATGCGTATATCAATATTGTCAAAATTTTATTAACAGCTGATTTTGTGTTGCTTTATTTTCACCAGTCGATATTCAAGATTCAAGATGTTTATTTCCATATTAAAATATAAAAATTTTGTCATAACAAACACATTATTATTTCTGGAAAATCCTCACAAGACTATGCGTCTGAGTGTGAGGATGAGCAACACCATATCTAACACCATTGTGCGTAATTTTCAGCGAATATTTGTGATGTGTTGTATTAAAATATGTATATATTACTGGTTAGGTTGCTTATTCCAGTGTAATTATTAGTTGTTTTTTGTTTTGTTTTGTGCGACTGGCATTAATGAACTTTAGATTACGCGAATATTATTTTAAACAATGCCGCGATTTAGAAAATTTAATCTTTCGCATAAAAGCCGTATTGCAGTTTGGTTTGGTTTGGGTTTAGATTGGATTGCATTGGATAATTGTGAATCCACATAGATTTATTTTTTATGTGGGAATGTTATTAATCGTTTCAGTATTGTTATTAACTGTGCCGTGACCCAAAGTATCTAATCTTTCACAACGAAGCAATAAAGGTATTCAGTTTCAGAACATGGTCAAATGTTAAGGTTAACACGTATTTACTATAGGCGTAACGAAGTTTGCCGGGTCCGCCAGTAATAAATACTGAGTTCTCACGCATCACGCTGGAATGAGTGGAGCGAATTTCATAGAACTTATACTATTCCCATCATAGTAATTGAATGGTACTGAGTATGGAGGTTTGTTGTTGTGGAAAAACACATAGATCTACAAAATTTTTTGAAATTATGTCGACAATTAAGCGAGTTATACCATTTTATCTATTCTCCATAAGAATTAAATGGGCAGTCAGTACGTAGGTTTGCTGCTGTAAGAAACATTACATTTGGTGGTTTTATGGATTTCTGTAGTGATAAAACGTAACTAGATGGACTTGCATACCAAATTTTAGAAGAATATTTAAGTAAATTAGTTTACAGAGTTATTGATTTTTAGTTATTCTCCTTAAGATTAACATTAGAAAACGTCCTGTATTTATAATTTTGTATATCACAGTAACCAATTGCCCTAGAATCATGATTCAAAATACTAAATTGTGTGTTTTTTAGCTAAATCCAATGGTAAAATAAAAATTAGAAAATTATATATAAATAAATTGAACCCTCCATTTTTGGGGTACAACCCCCCTATAAGTGTAGTTAATATAGTCCGTTTGGGTTGCCCAACGAACCTATATTACAGAATCGATCAACTATCACCTCCACCGAAACTTATAATAATCAGACAATAATTGTGGCCGTTATCGTGACCACACATGTTTGAATAAATATACGAGTATAATGTAACATTTTAATGGGCCCCCCAAAACGTGTTCAGGGGGTTGAGTTATGAACTTCTATCCAGGTCCCGGGCTTAACTGTTACCATGTGGGCCTTGTGAATAGCTCACTTTTACATAGGAAATTCGCTAATAATATATTAAAATAATAAATAATCAAAAAATTCTAGTAAAAATCTTGCTCTACCCCGAAAAAGTTGAACAGAATAATTAGGTAGTGAACTTTTTTTGATTTACGGAAAAAGTTAAAAGTGCTCCGTTTTAAAAATTTCAGTGTGCTATTAGCGAATTTTCCAAAAAGAAGAAGCTATTACGTATGTCTCATGACAAGACGTAAGTCCAGGACCACGTTACTTTTGAGGTTCCCAGAGACCAAGAAAATAATAGCCGCGCGCGCGCGTGTGTATGTCTGTGTGCGTACACAATAATTCTTATAAAAATGGTCGAGACCAAATTTGTAGAGACATTTACAAATGTCATTTCAAATACATTTACTCGGACGAGTTCGTAATCCAGACATGTCGGTCAACCGGAACGGGTAGTTTAGGGGGGGTTGTACACAAAAATTGAGTATTTTGCGTATTTCATGTGCAATTTTCGTCAAAATTTTCGAATTTGAGTTGAGGGTGGATATATCCGTTTTGGGGTCCCCTGAATCCAAAAAAGTGGGTTTGGAGGTGATGTCTGTCCGTCCGTGTGTCCGTGTGTGTGTGTGAGTGTGTGTGCGTGCGTGTGTGTGTGTGTGTGTGTCTGGATGTGTACAGTGCCACAGCCTACCCCGTTGGTCCGATTTAGATTAAATTTGGCATGTATGTATATATTCACGGTATCTCCAGGTGTTTTTTTCATTTTTTTGAATTTTTGATTTTTAAGGGTAGTTAACCCCTAAAAACTCTTAAAAAACGTGAAAAATCCAAATTTCTCAAAAACAGCTTTAACGATTTTGATTAAAATTTAATAGTTTATAGTGCACAGAGAACTAAATAATTTGACACCACCCGCATGTCTGTAAAAATGACGGTTCAAAAGTTATGGGCCTTTAAATGTCAGAAAAATCAAATTTTTAAATTTTCAGCGAAACCAATAAACGTAAAGTATAATTTGACTGTCACCATTAAAACCTGCTTAAAAAACTAAACAAATTAGTATTTTGAATTATTTGTCTACGACTACCCAGAGAAAAGTTAAATTTAAGGTCCATCATAAACACAGTACGTTGTCTGAAAGCGTCCAACGTTAATCTTATGGAGAATATTAAAATATCAATTGCTTCCTTATTTTTTAACCGTTTTCCATGAAACATGGTATGAAGTGTAAGGTCAAATTACCCAACAGAACCAACTCAAAAAAGCTTGTTATTACCGGGGGGGGGGGTGTTTCCCCCATACAGCTCGAACAATTAATTTAACTTTGCCTCTCTTGTTTTTATTTTCAGAAACGGGATGATTATTTTTGAAACAATAAATTATTAAATGGTATTTATTTAGATGAACTTTGACGAACATGATGGTTTATTACAGACTGTCTTTCTTGAACTTACTTAAGGGAGAAAGTATATGTCAGTTCACTGGTACCGTTTATTAATTATGTATTTTAAATTTTATCTTTTACCATTAGAATCAGCTTAAAAAATTACACAATTTAGTTCCTTAAAGTATATTATGTCTCTATCTATAACAGTTGCTGAGATATTAAAATATATAAACACTGTACGTAGTATTTTGGGACTCCAATTTTAATCCCATTGATAGGAAAAACTAATATTTCACTTAACAATCAATATTTTTGTATTAGCGAATTTCCCATAGGGAAGAAGCTATTACCGTAGGTCTCATGGCAAGAGTTAAGCCCGGGACCATGTTATTTTTTCTTCTTTAGGTGCCCAGAGACCAAAAACAATAGTCGTTAAAATTTTTATATATATATATATGTATATATGTATATATATATGTGTCTGTTAGCACGATAACTCACGTAAAAATGGTCCGATCAAGACCAAATTTGGTAGAGACGTGTATTCCTACAAATGCTCGGACGAGTTCGTAAACCAGACATATCGATCAATGGGAACGGGTAGTTTGGGGGGGTTTTGTACCCCAAAATGGGTTTTTTTGCGTTTTTCACATGTAGTTTTTAAATATTTCTAATTTTATATTTCACCATTGGATTCAGCTTAAAAAACTACACAATTAAGTTCCTTAAACTTTTTCTCTATCTCTAACGGTTACCGAGATATTAAAAAATCTAAACACAGTACGTTGTATTGTGGGGCTCCAATGTTATTCTTATGGAGGATAGGGAAAAATTAATATTTCCCATATTAATCTATATTTTTGGATAAAACTTGATATTTAGCTTCATCTGGTTGAGATCTATCCATTTATACTTAAAAATCATAGTTTATGTGTTTATCATGGCAGCAACCTGCATACTCTTTTCCCATGTTAATCATATAGGGAATAGGCAAAGTCCTTTATTTATGGACAGATGTTGATGAAAGTTGGTATAAATGTTAAAAATAAAATTTTTTTATGGTATAAATGCCTACTTTCTGTTATCCTCACAGCAGCAAACCTGCACACTCTTTCCCATGTTAATCTTATGGAGAATAGGCAAATGATTCTCATGTTTATGGATAGATTTTAATAAATCTTGTTATATATTATTATTATTATATTATTGATTTGGAAATTCGCTGAGTACGCAGGTCTGCTGCGACGGGGGTATTTAACTTGGTATTTACCTTCATGTGATAGAGATATATTATCTTATGCTTGAAAATCATAGTATATGTGTTTGTCATGGCAGCTAACCTGCATACTCTTTTCCATGAAATGTTTTATGGGTATGTTCCATGGGTATGTTTCATTAAATCCATGACAATGTCAAGAATAGAATGGCATTAATGCTGTATAATTCACACAAAAAGCCTCGCACACATTTTAAGACTATGTAAACAACAGCACACTGCCAGGAGGTTGCAGATGGCTACTACTGTACAGTGTTTGATTGTACTGGTAGTGCTGTACGGTGTGTAGGCCTGTGCCACGGTATGTCATAACTCACACTGCCAGGAGGTTGCAGATGGCTACTACTGTACAGTGTTTAGTTGTACTGGCAGTGTTGTACGGTGTGTAGGCCTATGCCCCGGTATGTCATAACTCACACTGCCAGGAGCTTGCAGATGGCTACTACTGTACAGTGTTTGGTTGTACTGGCAGTGCTGTACGGTGTGTAGGCCTGTGCCCCGGTATGTCATAACTCACACTGCCAGGAGCTTGCAGATGGCTACTACTGTACAGTGTTTGATTGTACTGGCAGTGTTGTACGGTGTGTAGGCCTATGCCCCGGTA
This sequence comes from Nephotettix cincticeps, assembly GCA_023375725.1. Taxonomy (NCBI): domain Eukaryota; kingdom Metazoa; phylum Arthropoda; class Insecta; order Hemiptera; family Cicadellidae; genus Nephotettix; species Nephotettix cincticeps. Next base: position 90,877,640 of record CM041786.1, on the reverse strand, counting down.
TGTCATAACTCACACTGCCAGAAGGTTGCAGATGGCTACTACTGTACAGTGTTTGATTGTACTGGCAGTGCTGTACGGTGTGTAGGCCTGTGCCACGGTATGTCATAACTCACACTGCCAGGAGGTTGCAGATGGCTACTACTGTACAGTGTTTGATTGTACTGGCAGTGTTGTACGGTGTGTAGGCCTATGCCCCGGTATGTCATAACTCACACTGCCAGAAGGTTGCAGATGGCTACTACTGTACAGTGTTTGATTGTACTGGCAGTGCTGTACGGTGTGTAGGCCTGTGCCACGGTATGTCATAACTCACACTGCCAGGAGGTTGCAGATGGCTACTACTGTACAGTGTTTGATTGTACTGGCAGTGTTGTACGGTGTGTAGGCCTATGCCCCGGTATGTCATAACTCACACTGCCAGGAGCTTGCAGATGGCTACTACTGTACAGTGTTTGATTGTACTGGCAGTGCTGTACGGTGTGTAGGCCTGTGCCACGGTATGTCATAACTTACACTGCCAGGAGGTTGCAGATGGCTACTACTGTACAGTGTTTGATTGTACTGGCAGTGCTGTACGGTGTGTAGGCCTGTGCCACGGTATGTCATAACTCACACTGCCAGGAGGTTGCAGATGGCTACTACTGTACAGTGTTTGATTGTACTGGCAGTGTTGTACGGTGTGTAGGCCTATGCCCCGGTATGTCATAACTCACACTGCCAGAAGGTTGCAGATGGCTACTACTGTACAGTGTTTGATTGTACTGGCAGTGCTGTACGGTGTGTAGGCCTGTGCCACGGTATGTCATAACTCACACTGCCAGGAGGTTGCAGATGGCTACTACTGTACAGTGTTTAGTTGTACTGGCAGTGTTGTACGGTGTGTAGGCCTATGCCCCGGTATGTCATAACTCACACTGCCATAGAGCCACCCGTCCTCTTCAGGTCGCCATGCACCCTCCTGGACAGTGCTACATCCGACGTCACGGGCTGGTTTTTACGAGACGTAACGTTTTATAAGCGTTTTACGCCCGTGTGGCTGAATTTTGTAATAACACTGTAAGAAAGATTATAAATGAGCAAGCGTAGGGATCGTCGTGGGGGGTCTACGACTCTGGAGCGAGAGCCGAGCCGAGCCGCTGGCGCTGGCCTGCGTCTTGATCCGTCGCAGCGCGAGCGCGTCACAACAATTAACTCAACCATCACTCGTCATGCTGATTGTCCCGCGTGCTACCAACAACCAAGACCCATATCGGCTATTCCCTTTTTAAGTTTATCGCGTATGTGAATCCAAAGAGTTACATATATTTATACGATAATTTTAATGAAGACTGAAATCAAAAATAATATTTACGACATCACTGCTCATTTATATTTAAAGTAATTCAAGTTAAGAATTATTAACAGGTTAATCCATTTGTTATTTGTTTTCATAAAGATTATTACTATTGATCGCTGATGGATTTAACTACTATTAAATTCAGTAATTGTCTAATTTTATATTTCGATTATAGTTTGGTTTAAATTAATAAGGTAATTGACCTACAGTACGTTTGAACATTTACATCGACCTGACATTAAGATTATGTCCAAAAATATATGATTGACTAGAACTGAGATTTGAAACATGTATTTTTTAATATACCGCTCATACAGTACATAGGAAGTGCACTTGCTAAGATCAAAGTTATTTCTTTCTCTAATAATTACATATATCTGGCATCTAATATTAATGGAAAATTTTTTTAAACAGACCTGATGGCTGCGAGCGCGGCGGTCACTCACTCGGGGCACTACACTTACTTGGACAACCACACGCCACAAGAACCGCGACTCAATTGAGACGTGAACCGGCGGCTTCGTCTTGACAGGCGTCCCCTCCCCAATCTCCACTCACTCTCTCTCTCACTCTCTCTCTCTCTCTCCTCTCCCCCTCTCACCATCCTACGCTCCTGCATTGCATCCTGCACCTCCATTCTCATCCTCACAACTCCATTTCAACCGATTTTATGACAGTCAGATTGTTTCTAGTTGCATCCACTACACTCATTGTTTGATTACATCGCTGAATTTCTGGCTAAGAGGATAGAGTTCCGATAAACTCACACTATTTTATATTTTTACGTGCGTCATTTTTTTTCTTAGCGATAGTATATGAATAGGCATTGCTAACGTAAAAAGTCTCTTCTCTAACTGGTGCGTTTTAGGGTCCCCTGAAATAAAAAATTGGTTTTGTGTTTGTATGTCCAAAGGCACTCACACAAACAAAACCACACAAAAGGTATTCCTATTTCGATTAAATTTTGCATATGTAGATAGGACTACATCCACCATATCTCTAGGTATTTTTAATTTGAATATGTTAGCGTAAAAAACCTTGAAACTTAAAGAAAAAACAAAATTATTCTCAAAGTAGCTCAAACGATCTAAAAACAAATTAATTTCTATCAAATTTATTACTATTTCATGGTTTATAGTTCGTAGGGTCACACAATATACAACACCACGCCCATTAAAATGGTGTTTTAAAAATTATGGGTGTTTAAATGTAACAAAATATCTCATGTGATTTTGTGGCAACCTGTTAGTAAAATAATATGAATATTACATACAGTACAATAATAATATTTTCGCCACACTACTGTAAAAGCACCTGTTTTCGTTGTATGTTTACCGCTTACGAAAACGCGACATTACATTGTTTACTACATGATGAAAATTTTTCTATTATTTTGGTTTTAGCGAATTTCCCATAGGGAAGAAGCTATTACCGTAGGTCTCATGGCGAGACTTAAGCCCGGGACCATGTTATTTTTTCTTCTTTAGGTGCCCAGAGTCCAAAAACAATAGTCGTTAAGATTTATATATATATATATATATATATATATATATATATATATATGTGTCTGTTAGCACGATAACTCTCGTAAAAATGGTCCGATCAAGACCAAATTTGGTAGAGACGTGTATTCCTACAAATGCTCAGACTAATTCGTAAACCAGACATATCGGTCAATGGGAACGGGTAGTTTGGGGGGGTTTTGTACCCCAAAATGGGGTTTTTTGCGTTTTTCACATGTAATTTTTAAAAATTTCTGATTTTATATTTCACCATTGGAATCACCTTAAAAACTACACAATTAAGTTCCTTAAAGATTTTCTCTACCTTCAACGGTTACCGAATATAAAAAAATCTAAACACAGTACGTTGTATTTTGAGGCTCCAATGTTAATCTTATGGAGGATTAGAAAAAATTAATTTTTCACTTATTACCTAATATTTTTGTTGAAACTTGATATTTAAGCTTGAAGCTTTATGTGGTTGAGATCCATACATTTGTGCTAAAAAATCATAGTTTATGTGTTTATCATGGCAGCAAACCTGCATACTCTTTTCCCATGTTAATCATATGGAGATTAGTCAAACTCCTTTATTTATGGACATATGTTGATGAAAGTTGGTATAAATGTTAAAAATAAAATTTTTGATGTTAAAAAATGGCTACTTTCAGTGTTCCTCACAGCAGCAAACCTACTCACTCTTTCCCATTTTAATCTTATGGAGAATAGGCAACTAACTCTCATGTTTATCGACAGATTTTGACCAAACTTGTTATATATTATTATTATTATATTATTGATTTGGAAATTCGCTGAGTACGCAGGTCTGCTGCGACGGGGGTATTTATTTACCAATGTGAACAAATGAAAGGGGAAAGAAACAAAATAATGGCATTTAAGAAATATTACATTTGCTATTGTTTTATAAACTAACTAGCAGTAAGCTCGTCAGTCGTTCTTCAGTTAGAAGAAGAAAGATCATCATACCAAAGGTGTTTGAATTTTCTAATTAAGAATAATAATGTATGTCTTATTCTATACGAGCAAAGCTCGGTCACCAGGTACCTTTATTTATATAGAAATGGACGTGCAAATGCCTAGATGATAGCCTATAAAATCTTTTCGTTTCGAAATTTGTGTGTATAATTTTTGTAATTGTGATAGAGAAATATTATATTAACTAATCATTCAAAATAATTTGAATTTTAACCATAACAACCAGTTTATAATTTTACAAACAAGTAACCTTATTGAATTAACATTAAGTTAGAATTAAGTCAACAGCGAACGCATGCGCAAAAAAGATAAATTAACTGTCGGTGGTAAACACAAAACAATGTTTAAGGGCACCGGATGTTATTCTTACGATAAATAGAAAAATTAATAGCTCAATTATCAACAGTATGTATGAAACTTAATAGGCAGCTTAAGGCTACAACACTCAATAAAAGACACTCTTAAAAGGTACTTTTTAAACTCCATGCGCTTGTGGCAATGCTTTGAACGCTGGCGTAACACTCCTGACCAGAGTTACTCTTAGGGATAGTGAGAGATGCCGCTCCGGCGAGACCGCTGATTTGAAGCCTAACATAACACTCCTGTCCAGAGTTAATCTTAGGGATAGTGAGAGGTTCCTCCCGGCAAGACCGCTGCTTTGAACGCTAACATAACACTCCTGTCCAGAGTTACTCTTAAGGATAGTGAGAGGTGCTACCCGGCGAGACCGCTGCTTTGAACGCTAACATAACACTCCTGTCCAGAGTTACTCTAAAGGATAGTGAGAGGTGCTTACCCGGCGAGACCGCTGCTTTGAACGCTAACATAACACTCCTGTCCAGAGTTACTCTTAAGGATAGTGAGAGGTGCTACCCGGCGAGACCGCTGCTTTGAACGCTAATATAACACTCCTGTCCAGAGTTACTCTTAAGGATAGTGAGAGGTGCTACCCGGCGAGACCGCTGCTTTGAACGCTAACATAACACTCCTGTCCAGAGTTACTCTTAAGGATAGTGAGAGGTGCTTACCCGGCGAGACCGCTGCTTTGAACGCTAACATAACACTCCTGTCCAGAGTTACTCTTAAGGATAGTGAGAGGTGCTTACCCGGCGAGACCGCTGCTTTGAACGCTAACATAACACTCCTGTCCAGAGTTACTCTTAAGGATAGTGAGAGGTGCTACCCGGCGAGACCGCTGCTTTGAACGCTAACATAACACTCCTGTCCAGAGTTACTCTTAAGGATAGTGAGAGGTGCTACCCGGCGAGACCGCTGCTTTGAACGCTAACATAACACTCCTGTCCAGAGTTACTCTTAAGGATAGTGAGAGGTGCTACCCGGCGAGACCGCTGCTTTGAACGCTAACATAACACTCCTGTCCAGAGTTACTCTTAAGGATAGTGAGAGGTGCTACCCGGCGAGACCGCTGCTTTGAACGCTAACATAACACTCCTGTCCAGAGTTACTCTTAAGGATAGTGAGAGGTGCTACCCGGCGAGACCGCTGCTTTGAACGCTAACATAACACTCCTGTCCAGAGTTACTCTTAAGGATAGTGAGAGGTGCTACCCGGCGAGACCGCTGCTTTGAACGCTAACATAACACTCCTGTCCAGAGTTACTCTTAAGGATAGTGAGAGGTGCTTACCCGGCGAGACCGCTGCTTTGAATGCTGATGTAACCCTCCTGTTTGGGGTTACTCTTAGGAATAGTGAGAGGTGCTACCCGCGAGACCGCTGCTTTGAATGCTGATGTAACCCTCCTGTTTGGGGTTACTCTTAGGAATAGTGACAGGTGCTAACCGGCGAGACCGTTGCTTTGAATGCTGATGTAACCCTCCTGTTTTGGGTTACTCTTAGGAATAGTGACAGGTGCTAACCGGCGAGACCGTTGCTTTGAATGCTGATGTAACCCTCCTGTTTGGGGTTACTCTTAGGAATAGTGAGAGGTGCTACCCGCGAGACCGCTGCTTTGAATGCTGATGTAACCCTCCAGTTTAGCTGATTCTACTAACAAGTATTAGATAAACGGCATTTTTGGGTTATACGCCCACAATGGTACTTCGTATTTAGAAATCTCTGTATCTTTGCAAGATATGGTTTTAGAACTTGAACATAGGAATACTACTTTGCATATTTGTATAAATCCTGTTTACAATTGGTGGACTGGGATCGCTGGGATGTGCTGGTTTGTTTCTAGTGTAGGCACTGTTCACAGCTAATGCTAGTCGTGCTCTTGTGGTGGTGTGATGAGTGAGACATTATTGTGCTGCCACCGCTGTTCAGTAGACTCTGCTTGTGAGTGATACCTGTATACGATACGTGTGACCCCTTTATTTTCGTTTACTAACTAGATTATGTATTTACGTAGACAAGTTAATTAATGAGGGTTTTAATGCACATGTAAAATAATTAGCAACAGTTAAATAATTCGTGTGAAATATTGTAAAGAAAATGTTTAGATATATTTTAACAAAAGAACTCTGTTATTGCTCTGTTATCTTAATTCATGCCATCGCCGCTTTCATTTCTCACAGTTAATAAACTGATGTGAAGCGTGTTGTAAAGGCAATCATCGCCGCCTTGTATCGCAGCTGGCGATCGTAACCGTAGTCTGTAGCTTTGATGGGACGGGTCGGCTGTCATCGTACAGAAATATCGACACGAACACGAAACAGATCTAAGACCAGACATCCCCGAGTATAAATAACTGAATCAGCCCGCGGGAGGCGCCTGGCTAGTTCCACACCACCGTATAACGCTTCGAAACACGGACAGCGAGGACGGCACCGAACAAAGAACATCCAAGGGTAAAAAGAGCCTTACCTACCTACGATAGACGCATGGTCAGTACAACACCTCCGTCTGGTGAACCGGCACACACGAGCCGAGGCTGACAAAGACCAGTGGCCACGAGACATCGACATGAATAAATAGCTCTATCAGGACTCAGCAGACACATAGACAACACAATACCGTCGTCTGGTGCTCCGGGACACTGGAACCGAGAACGACACAGATCAGAGGACAACAGACATCGAAATGTATAAATAGCTCTATCAGCACTTAGGAGACACGTGGACAGCACAATACCGCCGTCTGCCGACCCGGAACAACGGAACAGAGGACAACACTGACCAAAGGACAACGGACATCGAAATGTATAAATAGCTCTATCAGGACTCAGCAGAAACATAGACAACACAATACCGTCGTCTGGTGCTCCGGGACACTGGAACCGAGAACGACACAGATCAGAGGACAACGGACATCGAAATGTATAAATAACTCTATCAGCACTCAGGAGACACGTGGACAACACAATTCTGCCATCTGGTCCACCGGGACACGGGAACCGAGGATGACACTGATCAGAGGACAACGGACATCGAAATGTATAAATAACTCTATCAGCACTCAGGAGACACGTGGACAACACAATTCTGCCATCTGGTCCACCGGGACACGGGAACCGAGGATGACACTGACCAAAGGACAACGGACATCGAAATGTATAAATAGCTGTATCAGCACTCAGGAAACACGTGGACAACACAATTCCGCCGTCTAGTCCACCGGGACACGGGAACGGAGGACGACACTGACCAAAGGACGACGGACATCGACAAGTATAGTGATAGCTGTATCAGCACTCAGCAGATACGTCAACAACACAATTCCGCCCTCTGGTCCACCGGGACACGGGAACCGAGGACGACACTGACCAAAGGACAACGGACATCAAAATGTATAAATAGCTGTATCAGCACTCAGGAGACACGTGGACAACACATTCCGCCGTCTAGTCCACCGGGACACGGGAACGGAGGACGACACTGACCAAAGGACGACGGACATCGACAAGTATAGTGATAGCTGTATCAGCACTCAGGAGATACGTCAACAACACAATTCCGCCCTCTGGTCCACCGGGACACGGGAACCGAGGACGACACTGACCAAAGGACAACGGACATCGACATGTATAGTGGTAGCTCTATCAGCACTCAGGAGATACGTCAACTTCACATGTCCGCCGTCTGGTCCACCGGGACACGGGAACCGAGGAAGACACTGACCAAAGGACAACGGACATCGAAATGTATAAATAGCTCTATCAGGACTCAGGAGACACGTGGACAACACAATTCTGCCATCTGGTCCACCGGGACACGGGAACCGAGGATGACACTGACCAGAGGACAACGGACATCGAAATGTATAAATAACTCTATCAGCACTCAGGAGACACGTGGACAACACAATTCTGCCATCTGGTCCACCGGGACACGGGAACCGAGGATGACACTGACCAAAGGACACCAGACGTCGACAGGTTTAAATAACAGTATAAGGACTCAGGAGATACGTCAACAACACAATTCCGCCCTCTGGTCCACCGGGACACGGGGACCGAGGACGACACTGACCAAAGGACAACGGACATCGAAATGTATAAATAGCTGTATCAGCACTCAGGAGACACGTGGACAACACAATTCCGCCGTCTAGTCCACCGGGACACGGGAACGGAGGACGACACTGACCAAAGGACGACGGACATCGACAAGTATAGTGATAGCTGTATCAGCACTCAGGAGATACGTCAACAACACAATTCCGCCCTCTGGTCCACCGGGACACGGGAACCGAGGACGACACTGACCAAAGGACAACGGACATCGAAATGTATAAATAGCTGTATCAGCACTCAGGAGATACGTCAACAACACAATTCCGCCATCTGGTCCACCGGGACACGGGGAACGGAGGACGACACTGACCAAAGGACGACGGACATCGACAAGTATAGTGATAGCTGTATCAGCACTCAGGAGATACGTCAACAACACAATTCCGCCCTCTGGTCCACCGGGACACGGGAACCGAGGACGACACTGACCAAAGGACAACGGACATCGACAAGTATAGTGATAGCTCTATCAGCACTCAGGAGACACGTGGACAACACAATTCCGCCCTCTGGTCCACCGGGACACGGGAACCGAGGACGACACTGACCAAAGGACAACGGACATCGACAAGTATAGTGATAGCTCTATCAGCACTCAGGAGACACGTGGACAACACAATTCCGCCCTCTGGTCCACCGGGACACGGGAACCGAGGACGACACTGACCAAAGGACAACGGACATCGACAAGTATAGTGATAGCTCTATCAGCACTCAGGAGACACGTGGACAACACAATTCCGCCGTCTGGTCCACCGGGACACGGGAACCGAGGACGACACTGACCAAAGTACAACGGACATCGACATGTATATATAGCTCTATCAGCACACAGGAGACACGTGGACAACACAATTCCGCCGTCTGGTCCACCGGGACACGGGAACCGAGGACGACACTGACCAGAGGACAACGGACACCGACATGTATAGATAACTCTATCAGCACTCAGGAGACACGTGGACAACACAATTCCGCCGTCTGGTCCACCGGGACACGGGAACCGAGGACGACACTGACCAAAGGACAACGGACATCGACATGTATAGATAGCTCTATCAGCACTCAGGAGACACGTGGACAACACAATTCCGCCGTCTAGTCCACCGGGACACGGGAACCGAGGACGACACTGACCAGAGGACAACGGACATCGACATGTATAGATAGCTCTATCAGCACTCAGGAGACACGTGGACAACACAATTCCGCCGTTTGGTCCACCGGGTCATGGAAACCGAGGACGACACTGACCAGAGGACAACGGACATCGACATGTATAGATAGCTCCATCAGCACTCAGGAGACACGTGGACAACACAATTCCGCCGTCTGGTCCACCGGGACACGGGAACCGAGGACGACACTGACCAGAGGACAACGGACATCGACATGTATAGATAGCTTTATCAACACTCAGGAGACACGTGGACAACACAATTCCGCCGTCTAGTCCACCGGGACACGGGAACCGAGGACGACACTGACCAAAGGACAACGGACATCGACATGTATAGTGATAGCTCTATCAGCACTCAGGAGACACGTGGACAACACATGTCCATTGAAGAAGTTAGTGACTGACAATGATGCGATCGGCGAGTTAAAACCAAAACATCTAAATAAATGTTCGTCGCGTGATTTCGTGGCGGCATGGCGATTCAAAGACCGCGAAGGTTGATCACCTGAACACGTGATAATGGCGCTGTCAGAACTTAGATGGGATAATTCATCAGAGGGTGTGACATGACGACAGAACGGCGCCACGGTCGCCATCATGGACGAGACCGGAAGTGTGGCAGTCTCGGCGGGAATTACAGATGCTCAGCATCCCGACATACAGATGGCTCTGTTGCTGACGTCGTATAACAATGCTCCACGATACACCGTTACCCGTTCACGTTACCAGGTAAGATATTACACGAGTTAGAAATACAATCTTTATGACAGCTGGACACTTCTTTAATTGCAAAGGCCAGTTACAGATCAAGAGAATTCTGTAGTACAGTATAGCTCACGAATACGGTAAAAAGGTGGTGTGAGTAAGTCGGATCAATTTTAACGATCCTAATGACTTTTCTTTAAGTTACTCATGCTTACGTATTGTGCACGATTATTACTGTGTTTATAGTTTATACATGAGTAAAGAAATGTTATCAGTCAAAGATTTAAATACTAGAGCTTATTGATTTTATTTGACATTTTTCAATTTGATAGGCTAATAAAGGTAAATAACGCATCCTGTCTCCCTTTAACTGAATGGGTTGATTCATCTCTATATATAAAATTGAATGTATGTCTGTATGTATATATATATATATATATATCCTTTATGCGTTGCCAAACTACTCATCCGATCGCCATGAAATTTTAGGAAGTTGCTCTATATGTGTCCGGGAAGGTTTTAGTGAAAAAATATTTTCGAAAACCCCATAAGTTTCCATTTTATGGCGTTTTAAATTTCTAATGTTAATCTTATGGAGAGTAAGTTTGTTTACAAATTGTCTACAATGAAAACATTTGATTTCTTAACTAAACAGCTGATTGGTTTACTTTCCATTAGCAATACCGTATGCTTTACTATCCAATGCTTTCTGAATCATTCATTTATGTTAAACTGTGAAGTAAATGTGTACTGTAAAAAATGAACAGCTTTATTCACCACGTTAATAGTTTACGGTTTTGGGGGATTATGTATTTATATTTTTATTTTCTGTCTGATTAAAGTCACGTGTTTATATGATAATTAATTATAATGTTTATATTATTACGTTTATTATAATAATCAGCTGTTGTATATCTTTCCTATAAAAGCCGTATTACAGTTAGGTTTCGTTTGGGTTTGGATTGGATTTGAAAATTGTGAATTAATCCACTTAGATTTATCTGTTTTATGGGAATGTTATTAATATGTTTTATCGTTTCAGTATTGTTATTCAGTATGCAGCGACCCAGAATATATAACCTTTTACAATGAAGCTGTATTGCTATTCGACTTCAGAACATGGCCAATCTTACCAATCTTAAGTTACCATGTGTTTACTGTGAGGCGTTACGGAGTTCGCCGGGTCAGCTAGTTTATTATAAACTATAAAATTATTTTAGTTTGAAAAGTTTTGTAAAGCACTTTTTACAAGTTATGCATGGACGGGAATATTGTTTAGTTGTTTTTGTTTTATTGTGACAATAAACACTTATCTATTTTGTACGAGTTGAAGAGACCGTTTAAAATAAGGGACAGATTTATTAATTTAATTACAGTTGGTTTAACATTATTTAGCGCTTTAGTTTATTAAACGCTAAATGCCATTTTGTTTTGGTTGGCGCTTGACTAAATATAAAGCGCAAGCCAACGATAGTTAAATAAATACCGTAAGTATTTGTACATGTAAAGGTTTTACATGTGTGAACTGAAATACGTGAAAGATTGTCGTAATAGTATATTTTTTGTTATTGTAATGAAAATATGACAAGTTTATGACGTGTCAGTTCAGGGAAATCCGTTACAAATAAACACTTTTCCTATTAAAATTCCATTGTTTCTGGGATGCTTGGAAGTGTAAAGGACGAAGGGCGCAGCTGGCCTTGTGAAGGTTTATAGGAGAGCTGTAAACGTCCCGCTGGGGCCCAGTAATATACGACGGGGGGCAAAACATCCATCCTGGACGAGATCTCTCAATCCTCGTCGCTGGGCGCTACCTGCCACCTGCTACCTGCTACCTGCCACCCCACCACGATACTCTCGACTACCTTTAAAGAGGAGCCCATGAAATCACAATTCAACCTTCGAAATTATATGCAACATATAATTTTTAACAAACCCTTTATTTTCCTAATCCTGATTTGATTCATTCTTAAATACATACCAGGTGGATACTTAAGATATGAATCATCCAAACCTTTTTGCGCATTTTCCATTTATATTTATAAATTTAGATTTTTTAAGAATACAGTTTTTGGTTTGTTGATGTTTTAGAGGGATCTATAAATTATCTCTATTCAGATGTGATAGAATAAAGTACATTTGTTATTTATTATGTTAGGTTATTAAGTATAAAGTCTATATTTATTGTTAAAATCAACACATGTGTTAAATCAACAAAAATGTTTTGTTGTTTGCTGTATGTTTAAAAATATTAAAACCCTGAACTGGAGTAAGTAAATTGTGCTTGTAACAGACAGTAATTATGTAATGACAAATAATTATTACACTGGACAAACTTTATATTTCAAGTTTTATGTGTTTATAAACATCCAAGCAGGGGCAATAATAATTACTTACATATTACACTGTGAATGAAATGAGACGGTACCACGAAAGACTGGGGCGAAAGTTCCGTGCGTCCAGAGTGACCTTTGGGATCAGAGACGGGGATCAGAGTATATATATATATATATATATATATATATATATATATATATATATCCTGTATATAAGTGTGTGTGTGTGAACATGATAACTCTCGTCAAATGGGCCAATCGAGACCAAATTTGGTAGAGGCATGTATTCCTACATTTGCTCGGACGAGTTTGTGAACCAGACATATCAATCAGTCAGAACGGGTAGTTTGGGGGGGTTTCTATCCCAAAAATGGGTTTTTGCATTAATAATATTTTTAGCGAATTTCCCATAGGGAAGAAGCTATTACCGTAGGTCTCATGGTGAGACTTAAGCCCGGGACCATGTTATTTTTTCTTGTTTAGGTGCCCAGAGTCCAAAAACAATAGTCGTTAAAAAAATATATATATGTCTGTGAACACGATAACTCTCGTAAAAATGGTCCAATTAAGACCAAATTTGGTAGAGACGTGTATTCCTACAAGTGCTCGGACGAGTTCGTAAACCAGACATATCGGTCAATGGGAACAGGTAGTTTGGGGGGGGTTTGTACCCCAAAATGGGTTTTTTTGCGTTTTTCACATATAATTTTTTAAAATGTCTAATTTTATATTTCACCATTAAAATCAGCTTAAAAACTACACAATTAAGTTCCTTAAAGTTTTTCTCTATCTCCAACGGTTACCGAGATATTAAAAAATCTAAACACAATACGTTGTATCGTGGGGCTCCAATGTTAATCTTATGGAGGATAGGGAAAAATTAATATTTCCCATATTAATGAATATTTTTGGATAAAACTTGATATTTAGCTTAATGTGGTTGAGATCTATCCATTTATGCTTAATAATCATGGTTTATGTGTTTATCATCGCAGCAAACCTGCATACTCTTTCCCCATAATAATCATATAGGGAATAGGCAACTCCTTTATTTATGGACAGATGTTGATGAAAGTTGGTATAAATGTTAAAAATAAAAATTATTTATTGTAGAGACACCTACTTTCAGTATTCCTCACAGCGGCAAACCTGCACACTCTTTCCATGTCAATGTTATGGAGAATAGGCAAATAATTCTCATGTTTATGGACAGACGTTTATAAAACTTGTCATATATTATTATTATGTTGTTGATTTGGACATTCGCTGAGTACGCAGGTCTGCTGCGACGGGGTTATTTAATATTACCCGGGACCATTTCTCATGTATTTTTTAAAAATTTTAAATTGTATTTTTCACCATTAAAATCAGCTCAAAAAACTACACAATTTAGTTTTTAAGGGTTTTGTCTACAGTATCTCCAACGGTTACTGAAATACTAAAAAACCTAAACACAGTACATTGTATTCAGGGGCACCAATGCTAATCTTATGGAGCAGCAAACCTGCATATTCTTACCTATGTTAATGTTACGGAGAATAGGCAAATACTTTAACTTACAAACAGGTATTGATTGATCAGTCTTGTCATGTACTTGTATTATTTTTGCCATATTTATGAGGTGAAAATTCGCTGAGAACGCAGGTCTGCTGCGATAGGGGTATTTCTTTCACTTCTAATAAGGATGTACTGTAGTTTATTTAGAAGAGTACGATAATCTATGAAATAAAAATATGAGGATAGTCATCATACTCACTCATCACTCACGTGCACGTTTACTCGAGATAAGGATACCTTCAAGGATGCTTTGGGATCTCAAACGATTATTTGGAATACAAATAAAGAGACTAACCGAAATCGCCCGAATTAATTGTGAAAGTGCATATGCATATCAGTTAGACAATATAAAAATTCGAAGGAAGGGCACGGGGGAGTCCAAAAGGGAAGCTACCAGGAAGGACACAAAGCGAACGTCAACACTTGACCGTGATATATTGGATCTTTGGTGCAGCAGAAGCCGGCATAGAACACAGAAACAGGACGAGCGATTTATAGCACTGACGACTATGTCTTTGCAAAGAGACATCTGATAATATTTACAACTGTTCGCTAACCCAGACACAATTATTGTGGATCGCCACATTCCGAAAATATTTTAAGGCATTTTACAATTCCCTGCTTCTTTACGATGAAATAAACGTTTTTTGTTGAAATAAACGTGTATTATAATACGTGACTAATGAATTATAATAGTGACTGTGTATGTCTACAAACCCCTTCCTGTAGAGTTTTAAAACCCCCTTTTGTTAGGCAAAGGTACCGGAGGAGTAGGCGTGAACAACTGAAACCTCACTATCTCACTATAAACTAGCTGGCCCGTACCTGGTTTTTCGATCGACAACGATAAGGACTTTACTGTAGTCACTTGCTTCCGTTGTAAACCATCAACACTGTAGTGGTGGTTAGGCAGTAGTGAACCAACCACATGGACAGTAGAGGTGAGAATCATTAGTCGCTACTGGCCAGAGCAGATGTACAGGCCAGTAGCTTACCTAACATAGTGGCGATGAATTTGCAAGGTTGTATAAATCAAATAAATATTTTAGGACAGAAGATACAAGGGGGCAAGTATATGCAAATACATGTATAAGAGCAAGTGTTATTACAAGTCTCCTGGGCTGACGCCCCCTGGCATTATATATCCTCCATCAGCTGCTCATTCCTATCTACACGGTACCGAGCGCGGTATAGGCCTACTCTTCCTCCCGCCTTCTAAGCTTCCTCGGCTGGTGGAGGCTCCCACGCCGGCTCCTTTGAGGTCGCTGGGACGGACGTAAGCCTGACACTAATGAAGACGCCCAACGCTTCGCCGCCGAGACAGCCATTGAATCTTGGTGTCGAAATCGCAAAAGGCCTGCCCATGCACAATGGATTTAGGCCGGTGAAATAATCCGGTCTAATGCAGTCAGCACCTGTCCGCGCCTAGCCTGGGGTGCTGTTCTACTGTTGTAGTGATTGGTTCGCAGTCAGCACCTTTCCGCGCCTAGCCCAGGGTGCTGTTCTACTGATGTAGTGATTGGTTCTCAGTCAGCACCATTCCGCCCCTAGCCCAGGGTGCTGTTCTACTGTTGTAGTGATTGGTTCCCAGTGAGCACCTTTCCGCGTCTAGCCCAGGGTGCAGTTCTGCTGTTGTAGTGATTGGTTCTCAGTCAGCACCATTCCGCGCCTAGCCCAGGGTGCTGTTCTACTGTTGTAGTGATTGGTTTCCTGTCAGCACCTTTCCGCGCCTAGCCTGGGGAGCTGTTCTACTGTTGTAGTGATTTGTTCGCAGTCAGCACCTTTCCGCGCCTAGCCCAGGGTGCTGTTCTACTGTTGTTGTGATTGGTTTCCTGTCAGAACCTTTCCGCGCCTAGCCTGGGGTGCTGTTCTACTGTTGTAGTGATTGGTTAACAGTCAGCACCTTTCCGCGTCTAGCCCAGGGTGTTGTTCTACTGTTGTAGTGATTGGTTCTCAGTCAGCACCATTCCGCGTCTAGCCCAGGGTGCTGTTCTACTGTTGTAGTGATTGGTTCTCAGTCAGCACCATTCCGCGCCTAGCACAGGGTGCTGTTCTACTGTTGTAGTAAATTGGTTCGCAGTCAGCACCTTTCCGCGCCTAGCCCAGGGTGCTGTTCTACTGATGTAGTGATTGGTTCTCAGTCAGCACCATTCCGCGCCTAGCCCAGGGTGCTGTTCTACTGTTGTAGTGATTGGTTCCCAGTGAGCACCTTTCCGCGTCTAGCCCAGGGTGCAGTTCTGCTGTTGTAGTGATTGGTTCTCAGTCAGCACCATTCCGCGCCTAGCCCAGGGTGCTGTTCTACTGTTGTAGTGATTGGTTCCCAGTCAGCACCTTTCCGTGCCTAGCCCAGGGTGCTGTTCTACTGTTGTAGTGATTGGTTCTCAGTCAGCAC
This sequence comes from Nephotettix cincticeps, assembly GCA_023375725.1. Lineage (NCBI taxonomy): Eukaryota > Metazoa > Arthropoda > Insecta > Hemiptera > Cicadellidae > Nephotettix > Nephotettix cincticeps. The sequence continues at coordinate 90,861,165 of CM041786.1, read as the reverse complement.
CTTTCCGCGCCTAATCCAGGCTGCTGTTCTACTGTTGTAGTGATTGGTTCTCAGTCAGCACCTTTCCGCGCCTAGCCTGGGGAGCTGTTCTACTGTTGTAGTGATTGGTTCGCAGTCAGCACCTTTCCGCGCCTAACGCAGGGTGTTGTTCTACTGTTGTAGTGATTGGTTCTCAGTCAGCACCTTTCCGCGCCTAGCCCAGGGTGCTGTTCTACTGTTGTAGTAAATTGGTTCTCAGTCAGCACCTTTCCGCGCCTAGCCCAGGGTGCTGTTCTACTGTTGTAGTAAATTGGTTCGCAGTCAGCACCTTTCCGCGCCTAGCCCAGGGTGCTGTTCTACTGTTGTAGTGATTGGTTCCCAGTCAGCACCTTTCCGTGCCTAGCCCAGGGTGCTGTTCTACTGTTGTAGTGATTGGTTCTCAGTCAGCACCTTTCCGCGCCTAGCCCAGGGTGCTGTTCTACTGTTGTAGTGATTGGTTCTCAGTCAGCACCTTTCCGCGCCTAGCCCAGGGTGCTGTTCTACTGTTGTAGTAAATTGGTTCTCAGTCAGCACCTTTCCGCGCCTAGCCCAGGGTGCTGTTCTACTGTTGTAGTAAATTGGTTCTCAGTCAGCACCTTTCCGCGCCTAGCCCAGGGTGCTGTTCTACTGTTGTAGTAAATTGGTTCTCAGTCAGCACCTTTCCGCGCCTAGCCCAGGGTGCTGTTCTACTGTTGTAGTGATTTGTTCTCAGTCAGCACCTTTCCGCGCCTAGACCAGGGTTGCTGTTCTACTGTTTTAGTGATTGGTTCTCAGTCAGCACCTTTCCGCGCCTAGCCCAGGGTGCTGTTCTACTGTTGTAGTAAATTGGTTCGCAGTCAGCACCTTTCCGCGCCTAGCCCAGGGTGCTGTTCTACTGTTGTAGTGATTGGTTCCCAGTCAGCACCTTTCCGCGCCTAGCCCAGGGTGCTGTTCTACTGATTCCCAGTCAGCACCTTTCCGCGCCAAGCCCAGGGTGCTGTTCTACTGTTGTAGTAAATTGGTTCTCAGTCAGCACCTTTCCGCGCCTAGCCCAGGGTGCTGTTCTACTGTTGTAGTGATTGTTTCCCAGTCAGCACCTTTCCGCGCCTAGCCCAGGGTGCTGTTCTACTGTTGTAGTAAATTGGTTCTCAGTCAGCACCTTTCCGCGCCTAGCCCAGGGTGCTGTTCTACTGTTGTAGTAAATTGGTTCGCAGTCAGCACCTTTCCGCGCCTAGCCCAGGGTGTTGTTCTACTGTTGTAGTAAATTGGTTCTCTGTCAGCACCTTTCCGCGCCTAGCCCAGGGTGCTGTTCTACTGTTGTAGTAAATTGGTTCGCAGTCAGCACCTTTCCGCGCCTAGACCAGGGTTGCTGTTCTACTGTTTTAGTGATTGGTTCTCAGTCAGCACCTTTCCGCGCCTAGCCCAGGGTGCTGTTCTACTGTTGTAGTAAATTGGTTCTCAGTCAGCACCTTTCCGCGCCTAGCCCAGGGTGCTGTTCTACTGTTGTAGTAAATTGGTTCTCAGTCAGCACCTTTCCGCGCCTAGCCCAGGGTGCTGTTCTACTATTGTAGTGATGGATTCTCAGTCAGCACCTTTCCACGCCTGGCCCAGGGTGCTGTTCTACTGTTGTAGTAAATTGGTTCGCAGTCAGCACCTTTCCGCGCCTAGCCCAGAGTGCTGTTCTACTATTGTAGTGATGGATTCTCAGTCAGCACCTTTCCACGCCTAGCCCAGGGTGCTGTTCTACTGTTGTAGTAAATTGGTTCGCAGTCAGCACCTTTCCGCGCCTAGCACAGGGTGCTGTACTACTGTTGTAGGGATTGGTTCCCAGTCAGCACCTTTCCGCGCCTAGCCTGGGGTGCTGTTCCACTGTTGTAGTGATTGGTTCTAAGTCAGTACCTGTATTTACGTTTTATCAATGCATCCATAAAAACTCGAATCTATGACAAACTCGTTTCTTATGACAGCAAGCCTACGTACCTACATAGCCTACATAGTTTTCATCTATTTTTAAATCTAATTCTTAGTATAATAGATAAATTTAAGTTTAAACTGAAGTTTAAACAATAGTTTCAAAATATCTGATCATCCGTCAGTCCCATTATTCGCCTTTCACAATCTTCCGCTCAGAAAACAGATATCTAACAATAGGCCGTTTTGTATGCTCTTTTCCTCCAAGAGACGTACAAAGCCACTGACTAGGTGGGGTATAACGATCCTTCATGCTTTGTGACGCTGTCAAGGATTCAAGGATGGCGCGGCATGGCCATAATGTCGTCAGCACGTCTCGCACGCTACTGGTAGTGGTAGGCTATGTCACTTGTTTAGCTTGAACGCTGACAAGGAATCATCACAGCGGCACAGGTGAGCACAGATACGCACATGCGAACAAGAATATTATCATGTGACTTACCAGGCAGTTACACGCAACTGCTACCTTTTGTAACACCAACACATATCAGCTAATTGCTTATTGACCACTATCTACAATCTTGCTGGTTTTGCATTTAAAAATCATTGATCTCACTTGATAAAGTTTTTTATCATTTTTACGGATTTTTTTAAAATCTCCGACTGTGACTAATATCTGTCACCTTGGTTATCAGCAGATAACGTAGAGTAGTAACTCTACGTCCACGCCGGATTTTCTCGGCGCCTCCTATTCGTCCAACGCATCCCCAACACACCACTGCAAGCGGATGCCTATCATCTACGACAAAGGACTTACAGTATTCAGATTGAGATGTTCTGGTAATGTATGTTAAATTAATCGTTGTTATTATTTATTTGTTACTGTCTTGTTATTGTCTTATTTATCTTGTTTTAATGGTAGTTATTACTAAAAGTTAGATGTATTATATAGATTATTTTAGAATGCCTTGAATTACAAGGTCAATTTGATTAATTCAACTGATGGATCATTTTATATTGATGACGGGATCATTGATCTAGCTTCAAACTTTTACAATAAATTCAGAAACACTGAAGCAACTTTTAGAGAGGAAGCTGATATTAAACTTACCTCATGTGTCTTCAATTTTGTCAAAGCTTAATAGTTCCTTCAAAGAAAATTGTGATTTAAACACAGGGAATAAAATTTATTGTTAAGCGAAAATTTAACAGCAGCTGAAAGTACCTAGAAGCTTACATTAAAATATTAGCTTTAGGAATAAACTGTTGCATGTTTGGAATTAGTGGATGATTATGAAAGTAAAATACAGCCAACAGTAAATACAGCTAACTTAACAGCTAAATAAAGTCAGTGAGCAGATTGTGTGTCTTAGAGACTTAGTAGATACACCTAGAAACATTGATTCTGTCAGACCGGTTGCTGAAAGCAATGAAAAGATTAAAGTACTTACAGCTGATCGTAAGTGTTTGTTGACTACGATTGAGGTGTTGGGGGCTGACATAAAGAGTCTACAATACGTCAGATCAAGCGGCGACAGTCCTATTTGTCGGTGGACCTCATGACTGAGCTAACACTTGTTGCTACCCCCTTAAGGACACTCCTGATTGCTCCTACCTGGCCTCGCGGCCGTGGGAGTTGATCCTTCTCGGGGGCTCCTAGTTGACCCTTCTTAATCCTCACTAATGAGTTTTCAGTTCGACCCTACGCCAGAATCCAAAAAAATGTGTGGGAATTTGGCTACGGCTCTCCCTCTTAGTTGACTTGTCTGAAGTAAACTCAGTGATATACTTAGGCCATACCAATATCGACTTGGTGAATTATGTGGGTAATGAGACAAAGTTCCTGATCCGACTCTTGAAGAAACCAATACAGTTCGATTAATTAGTGAACCAACGAGAGAAACAACAAACTCAGCTACTTTGTTAGTCCACATTATAGTGGAATAGGGGGCCAAAATCCAATTTAGTTCCTTAAAGTTTTTCTCTATCTCCAACGGTTACCCAGATTAAAAAATCTAAACACAGTACGTTGTATTGTGGAGCTCCAATATTAATCTTAAGGAGGATAGGGAAAAAATAATATTTCCCATATTAATTAATATTTTTGGATAAAACTTGATATTTAGCTTCATGCGGTTGAGATCTATCCATTTATGCTTAAAATCATAGTTTATGTGTTTATCATGGCAGCAAACCTGCATACTCTTTTCCAATATTATTGATATAGGGAATAGGCAAACTCCTTTATTTATGTACAGATAGATGTTGATGAAAGTTTGTATAAATGTTAAAAATATGTTGAATTTTGTTTGAAAAGATTTTAAAATATGTTCTGCTGCCTCTCTAGGCTCGGCAGCAGAAGTTGGGTCATTTGGCTGATGTTATACTAAAAATTGTTCAATTGTTACACAATTAGTTATTGGTAACGTTATACTTCATATTTATAACAAAAAATTAAAAAATATATTTTATTAGAAAATTAGCTATGTATTTAAATCTTCCTGTTTCACTAGCTAACCCTTTATGAAAAATATTCATACTAAACTTGTAACCAATAATAATACTACCTTTGATATTCCATTATTAATAATGGATAGTAAAAGAAACTACTTTACCGACATTAGGCTTGATTAGTAGCGCTCCTGTCGCATAGAATACGAACCACTTCTCAAAAGAGATATAAGGAAAGTAGTGGCAGAGAGGAACGGATCCGTTCATCTATGGTAGTGGTAATATACCAAAGTCTGTCCAGAATCGGCACGTTTTCCCATGTTATTCTTATGGGGACTATCTTTTGACAGACTAGATAATTAGTTAAACCCCGACACTTATTTATATCCAATCTACTGTCTGATATTATACAATATCACTTTTATGAAAATTAAACCAAATTTCACAAAGCACGCACCTTACAGGGTTCGAAATCCTAGGCCCTCGCGCAGCGGTTCATGACACTAACGCAAGACTCACACATCAACACTTGCACCTAGCTTGAATATTAATCTTCGCTGTAGTGTCCATCTATCTCAGTATATCATTAGTATTAATCCATGGCCTACTTAAAAATCCTTACCACTTAATACAACTCTATTTAATGACTTTTCCCAATAAATAAGTCCTTATAATATTTCATCTGTGATAATTCATCCTTAGAAAATCCACCTCTTATAATATTACCTCTTGGTCTTGTATTCTTGACTTCTGCTCCTGTTCAATTGGGTATTTACCCCCTAATAAATATAAGTTTATATGCTCACAACATCTAACACATTAAATGTTTGTTTTTCAGGTTTATTTTCATACAATTGACTTAACAACTGTTGTATAGCCTTTGACAGTATTTAGCTTCATACTTATTGTCCTATATACGTTTCAATTAACTTTGAAGCTCGTCTAACTATGATCATGCAATTCTCGAAATAACCAATTATTCTCAATTGCAGTTTTAGTAGTAGGAAAGGTGTGATAGCAATTATTTTTATCGTCTTGGATGGTGGTGACGTCCTGTAATACAGCTACTTGGAGGTTACGAAGGGTGGGTTTCACAAAACCGAGTTTTGTGAATAATCATAAAGTAAAATAAAAAAATAATCATCTCAAGTTTAGGTCTTGTCACGACAATCACGGTAATAATTCCACTGTATTGGAAATAAAAGACAACTGACCTTATATGCAGTAAATCTAACTGATTCGTAATTATTCTATTTGTATAAATTCAATAGAATAATTACATAAGCTTACTAGTACAAGTGAGAGCTTATCCAATACTATAATACGAGCAAGGTTTGTATATATATATATATATATATTCGCACACGGATCTCTAAAACGCCACTGAGGAATTTCTTTAAATTTTGGAAATAACTAATTTCCGAGTAGAAAATAAGTTCTAGATAGGTATAATGTCCAGGAAAATTTGTGTTTTCTTGTAATATTACGTTTAAAATCTAAAAATTTAACATTACGCTTAAAAATGGAGAATCAAATGTATACAATACAAACCAAAACAGCTGTTTATTTATATTTATAAAACAGCGGTTTGACAGTTCTTGATTGAAGACGGCAAATAACAATATGTGAATAGAGGTTTTTCATAAATATTTATTTTATGTATGTAATAAATGTAAAATTATCAGGTTACTAAACAATGTGTAAAAACTTAAGGGTAACATAGCTGTTCGAAATAAAAGCCGAAAAAAGTATTTCTAAAATCTTCCGTGTTTTGATAGAAAACGTATTTGTTGTATTGCTTGAAGCCACTGTAACAAACCATTTAATAATTGATGTAAATTAAATTTCTCTTTTGCTTTTCAATCCTCATTTCGTTTCTAACAAAATCAGTTGATCACGGGCTAATAATAACTGTATGGATAATTAAACAGTAAATAATCGGCTAAAACAATTGAGGTTGGCTAAAAGACGTTAAACGATGTCGCTCAATTGACTGACGCCGTAGCCGATTGGTAGTGTGTCGGCCTCTAGAACTAGAGGTCTCGACTGCGAGTTCCGTCCCCACCAGGTCCGAAAGTTTTTGTTCAGTGGTATATTAATTATGGTGTATTAAATCGGTTTTATTTAAACCACATAAATGTTTTCATTGAGTAATAAAAGTGTTTTAATTTTTCTAATTATTTTTATAATACATACCTTATTCTATCCGAGCAAAGCTCGGTCACCAGGTACTTTTTTATTATTAAACTGTTAATATTTTTAAATTATCAACTAATGCCACTGAAGTCCTAAACGAATGGCTGGTTTGAGAAATTTTAGTAGGTTAAGATGAGTTCATTGTAAAATTATTTTGAAAACTTTATCTGGAAGATATACAATTCTTTACATAAAAATGTATTTGGTTAGGTTATTTATGTTCACTATAGGAAAATAGCACAAAGTTCCGATGGGTATGACCTGTTGTATATAGTCCTGTTGTGTATTGGAAATTACAACTTTAACTAGGTTGATGAATGACACCGGACGCTCATAGAAGACAATGCAAGGATTACTAGATATGTCAAAATTGTCTTTTCAGAAGGGACAGTTTAAAACTGTGAGACCTAAAGCTGTAAACCGCCGACACCGGATGCCCATAGAACAAAACATGGGATTATTGAAAAGGTATATCGGCCTTTGAGAAGGGTCAGTTCTGAATGCTAATGTTTGGTAAAACTCAGAAACCGGGCGCACTTAAAACACCAAATGGGCTTACAGGAAATTTATAACTATATTTTTAATAGATTACATAAATGTACATATTACAAGCTGAAAGCATTTATTATTGATGAATATCTGTAATTCGTACCAAATATCGGAGATTGGTTCAAGATTTGACAGTTGTACTGTCAATTTGATAATTTTCTAGTAATATCTGTTAAATAAGGTCTAGGAGTAAGAAACTTCAGTTTAAATAAAAAAAATTCAAAATCACAACCAATGTAAGCTTAAATGATTCGTTTTCTAAATTTATTTTTTAATTTATATATATATAAATTTATTTTTTAATTTATATATATATATATATATATATATATATATTTATCATTAAATAAGTCAACCGAATACCCTTAGAAAACATTTTAATTATTTCTTCGACATGTTTCGGGAATCATCCCATCTTCAAGAAGTACAAAAATGTTTAACCTAATTTGATGAACTAAATAGTGAAATATATATATATATATATATATATATATATATATATATATATGTGTGTGTGTGTGTGTGTGTGTGTGTGTGTGTGTGTGTGTGTGTGTAATGAGGGGTACTATTATAATTAAAAAATAATATAAAAATTTGAAACGTAATACCCTGAACTTAAATCAATATTTTAAAAAGGGCACTGCGTTTCAGATGTTTATGAACTTGGTAACAATTAAAATATATTAATTAGCTATACAAAACGGCGAATAGCACTTGAAACACTAGAAACAACATATGATTTGTATTTAATACATTTTTGGGATCTTATGAGATTTTATGGGATCTACTATACAAAATTGAATTGGTTTGAGTGTGGTTAAATTAACCGATTTTTACACATTAATAATTGATTGTACACTAATTAAATCTATGTGTGATTTATAGTTTTTCATATCAAACTTACATTAGCTTAGTGTTATGTTCCACAGTAAGATTGACTTTGAACACAGTGGACTCTCATCAAGTCCCAGGGTTATTAGAAAACATTATAGAGGTCGGTGAAATTAGTGTAAATAATCTATCCTACAACAAGACTGATTCTATCTCAATTAACTATCAAATACCGTATTTAGATTTCTTTCACTGGTGTATTTTATTTCATGTTTACTTGTACCCTGTGTCTCTCTCTTCACCTAGTAACCTAGTAGTTAAACCTAGTAGTTGTGCGTGAATTGTATGAGAACTGTTAAGGGTTATATTTACATTCAATTCACTAGTGTCATTTGCTTTATGCTTACTTGTACCATGTGTCCTTTCTAGTAACCATGTTGAACTTGAGATAAAGGAGAACTGTAAAATACTATACTGTATTTAAATTTAATTCGCTATTGTTACGTTTTAAGATGTCAAACGTTTCACACTGAATTACTCTGTTTTAGAAGTAATATGTGAGAGGTTCATAGGAGAGCTGTAATTTTTTTTCTCTCCTCATGTCCATCAATGCGACTACTGTTCCTGCTCCCGAAGTAAATCCATACTGTGCTGCATTAGTCCTATTTGTGTGATCTATCCATTGTTTCAATCTCTTCACGACCGTTCACCTAACTTTCCTAACACTGGTAGAAGGGTCACCGGCCTGTAAAATTCCTTCAAGAAAACCTTTACTATTCCTTTCTTCCACATTTAGATAGGACATTTAAGTAGAAAAATCAAGATTTGATGGTTTTTGGACAGTCTTACTCCAAACATAATTATTTGACATCTGCTAATTTTAAAATGACAAATTTGTCCGGAGTCCTTCTGTACCGTATACGGAAATGGTTTATTTGCTGTAGGAAAATTCTAAAACAAATATGACTCAACGGCTCATCAGACTTCATTAAACACATTTATTTGTTGGTATGAAACTGAACAAAAATTCTTGATCTAGTTTCCATCACTAATGATATCACTTATTGCTACAGTACATGACATTGATTTCAACAAACTTTCGCTGGGGTGGCACAACAGTATTAAGATGTATTATTGACAGATTAAGTTTATTTTTACGATTTATTTTACGAAGAGATTTGCCATCGGCGAGTTATCCAGGTCATTTGTGAGTATGAGTATGAATGAGAGTAGACTTCCCGGTGACAAACCTTGCCCTCGATACAGTGCCCTTGACCACTCTGCTCCTGTATGACTCCTGGCTCGCGTTAATCTCACTAGTAGCAGCAACTCACCAAACTCACACACTATTAGTGTACACTACTAGTGACTAACCTTGCCTGATACCACATCCTTGACCACTTTGCTCCTGTATGACTCCTGACTCGCGTTAATCTCACCAGTAGCGGCAACTCACCAAACTCACACACTATTAGTGTACACTACTCGTGATCCCCCCCCCAATACCACATCCTCGACAACTCTGCTCCTGTATGACTCTTGACTCGCGTTACTCTCACCAGTAGCAGCAACTCACCAAACTCACACACTATTAGTGTACACTACTCGTGATCCCCCCTCCCCGATACCACATCCTTGACAACTCTGCTCCTGTATGACTCTTGACTCGTGTTACATCTCACCAGTAGCAGCAACTCACCAAACTCACACACTATTAGTGTACACTACTAGTGACTAACCTTGCCCGATACCACATCCTTGACCACTTTGCTCCTGTATGACTCCTGACTCGCGTTAATCTCACCAGTAGCGGCAACTCACCAAACTCACACACTATTAGTGTACACTACTCGTGATCCCCCCCCCCAATACCACATCCTCGACAACTCTGCTCCTGTATGACTCTTGACTCGCGTTACTCTCACCAGTAGCAGCAACTCACCAAACTCACACACTATTAGTGTACACTACTCGTGATCCCCCCTCCCCGATACCACATCCTTGACAACTCTGCTCCTGTATGACTCTTGACTCGTGTTACATCTCACCAGTAGCAGCAACTCACCAAACTCACACACTATTAGTGTACACTACTCGTGATCCCCCCCCCCCCGATACCACATCCTTGACAACTCTGCTCCTGTATGACTCTTGACTCGCGTTAATCTCACCAGTAGCAGCAACTCACCAAACTCACACACTATTAGTGTACACTACTCGTGATCCCCCCTCCCCGATACCACATCCTTGACAACTCTGCTCCTGTATGACTCTTGACTCGTGTTACATCTCACCAGTAGCAGTAACACTCACTCCTTTTGTTTTAACTCCACGCGGTAATAAGACTTAAATACGTATAATTGTCGAATACGTTTGATTAAAACTCTGGTTCGGATCCCCTGGTAAACTGACTCAATCATAGTGTAGATAGATACACTATCTGTTACGGCCTTAGACTTTTATGGACTTTTAGCCAGGCTCAGTGCCTGCCTCTATATCCAATATGATTAAGTATTTAATATTTGGAACATATGTTTTATATCGCTACAACAGACGAATGGGTAAGACCTGAATCAAATCAAAATATCACTGATTTCATTTCGAAGCTTAGGTCTGGAATGAAGAATATCATTGATTGATACACCAGATGAGATCGAGCACTGGCGTCAAATACAATCCGAACCTTTGTTGATGATGAGTCTTCTTTGATAACCGCATGGTGTGGGAGAAAGAAATGCTCTTTATCTGGGAGTGGGGGGACATTCACCGGTTCCATATCTTCGGAGTCCAACAATTCTTTTATGCAATCGCAATATTTTTCCTTCAAGGCTGGGTTGGAGTTAAATCTTTTTTCTAATGAGAAAAACCTTCTTTTTGCCATACTTGAAGAATCGCCTAAAGGGGGATGTTCATCTTTCAAAGGGAGACGAACAACATAACGCCTTGTTGAATCTCTTGAGTGTGTTTTGATGAAGTGGTTTTCACAAAATGTGTCATCTGGAGTAGGCTTAGTCTTGAAAGGGGGCTCTTCATGAGTCCAAAACCTTTGTACAGCTTGATGGAGATCATGTGAGTCAATAGTGAGTAGAGAGGTGTCACTTACGTCGCCTGCATCTTCAATAATATCAGAGTAAGGCTCAGATTGAGGAGATTCAAATGCAGGGGACGAACCTATCAGAATATAACCAAACACAGAATTCATGGCTGATGGTAGATTTTCACCAATGATGAGTTTTTCTCCGGTCATAATTTTAGGATAGAGATCGGCTCTTAATATTATATCAACTGAACTAGGAGTGCCAAATGTTGGATCCGCAAGAATAAGATTCTTAAATCTATCCTTTACATCCTGAGGAACTTGATTGTGAGGTAAATTAGATGTTATTCGATTCAATATAACCACGGGGTGGTTATCAGTCACTTTAGTTCCATTTAAGGCAGGTATGTGAACCCTAGAAAGACCTTTACTTTTAACATGACATGATGACAGACCATCAATTCTGTTATATTTAACAGAAGATCTTTCGAGTGAAAGATCCCCGAATGGTACGAGTAAACTCGCAGTTGTTTCAGTTATGCGAGAAATCATGGAGGCTGAATCCACAACAGCTCTGAGTACTAGTGAAATACCCTTGGTTGAGGTTACTCGTACCAGAATGGTACTAAAGAGTTTTGTGGTGGGTCTGTCAAGGCAGCTTTTATTTTGAGAAAGTGCAACTACAGCGTTTTTTGAGGGGTCCATTGCTGGATTAAACTTATAAGAGGGCTGATTTGATTGGTTCTCAATAAAATTAGACACTTTACGTCAGGGAAGTGTAACCATTAATGGTGTTTCTTCTTACATTTGTGGTGCGTGTAATGATTACTAATAATAATAACTAAATGCGGAACATCAGAAGGTTTATTAACCACAAAAAAATTTTAAATATAAACCAACTGTCTGACAGTTGTTAGACACAGCCACACATTGATCACAGACTCTTTTGGATTTGCATTTGTTTACAGAATGAGCAGAACCTAAACAGTTGAAACAAAAATGATTTTGTTTTACAAACTCAAATTTATCTTGTGTCGACAACTCCTTGAAAACTGGGCAACCATAAATGGAGTGCCCTTCCTTGGAACAATATTTACATTTCATTTTAGGAGAACAGACAGTTCGGTTTTCTTTATAATCTTTATCAATTTTTGAACTACTAGGTTTTGAATTAGAATGATGAGTGAGACTTAGATAAGACGAAAGACTAGCTGCCTCCAACCGATTACATCCCTTTTCCAAAAACACTATTAGTTCTTCGGCACTAGGAAACGTCTGGGAATCTGCCCTATAATTTTCAAATCTTTTTCGCGTTTGATTGTCTAGCTTTCTCATAAGGAGAGACGATAGTATCATGTTAGATGGTTTTACCTCATGTTTCAAAGCGGTAAGAGCCTGGTTATTTTCATGGAACCGCGAGATGAACGACCTTAAGTTACTAGCCGTTGGGGTTTGAATTGAAGGCAAATCAATTATGTTATTAACATGAAAACTAACAATTTTTCTATTATTATCATACCTCATTTTGAGAATTTTCCATGCTACCTCATAATTCTCTGAAGTAATCTGAAGATTTTTACCAAGTTGAGGGGATCGCCTTGAAGTGACAACAAAAGATACTGCATTTTTTGAGATTCATTAATGTCAGAGTTTTTATCAACTGAGGCATCAAACAAATTAAAAAAAGTTAACCATTGATCAGGAGATCCATTAAAAGGTTTTAAGGTAAGTCGAGGTAGTTTTAAATTCAATGGTGAAACTTTAGACTTACTTGGAGAGACAAGCCGTGTGTTGTTACCTTGATACTGCTTTGTCAGTAGTTCAATCGATTTGTAAATCTCAGTTATATCCTCTTGTATCGTCAGAACATTATCAATATTAAATTCCTCATCTTCCTCGGCCATTAATTGAGTTAAGGAGTTGCTAAAGTCTGAAAAGTGGGTTTTAGCGACATTGTGGTAGAAGTTGAGTTCATTGAGCTCTGTTTGGTCAAGTCCATCGGCGATCACAAACGTTTGTTATTATTTCCTGTACGTGAGTCTTGGTTTGAGTTAAACTACTTTTCAATAGAGTGCTTCTCCTTTCAAAGATACAAAACTTCATAATGGACGAACAAATTAGTAATTATTAAATTTAAGAGATTAAAATCAATAAAAAAATAAAAGGAAGCAACAAAAATATAAGACCAGGAAAGAGAGATTACAATTTCAAAAGAGAGAGATTTCACAAATAGAGTATGAATAAAGATATTTGAGAGTTCTTCACAAAACTTCCATAGCTTAGGCTATCCGGTTCGTTCAGGACCATGTACTTTTTTACCTTGTTCAAGTTTCCATGAAAACAATACAACACACATAATAAAAATTACTTTTAGCTTGCCAAACCTTTTAATACATTTTAAACACTCTATAAACATGAGAGACAACAACACAACAATAAACAATAACAAAAAACATATGTTCCAAATATTAAATAATTAATCATATTAGATATAGAGGCAGGCACTGTGCTTGGCTATAAGTCCATAAAAGTCCAAGGCCGTAACACTATCCCCTTCGAACACCCTTGCCTTCGATACCGTACCCTACACCATTCCGCTCCTGTGTGACTCCTGACTCGCGTTAACATCTCGACAGCAGTAGCGACTACCAGGGACGCCGCGATAATAGGCGCCCGAGACGAGGTTTTGATCTATGCTCCCTGAATTAATTAACTGACCATTAAAGAAACGCGACAGATACCCAAAACTAATTTTTATTTTGACACGGATCCATCTTAGTTGAGACCTTTATTGAGTTGAGACCTTTATTGAGATTATTCCGTGGCCCTCTCGCCCTCTTAGCCGTGGAGCCATGGGGCCGTCCGGTAGCCCCTGCCCACGGGGGTGGGGGCGACCGGATGGCACACTCCCGTGCACGGACCTGCTCACTAAACGCACACACATCATTACCTACAGTACGTTATAGTGATACCTTCCATAGTTTTAATTCTATGCCGTAGACCCATTTACAAGAGCCATTTAAAACTCCTCTGCTCCTGTAACCTAAACTAATGTCGTCACCGATGAAATAAAATATCCCCGTCGCAGCAGACCTGTGTACTCAGTGAATTTCCAATAAATAATGTAATAATAATATTATATGTCAAGTTTTATCAATATCTTCTTTTAATATATAAAATTCAAAGCCCTCACTCACTCACTCATCACTAATTCTCCCACTTCCCGAATACCTAGGTGGCTGAAATTTGCTATACTCGTTCTTTAGGCCTAAAACAGGAAAGTCTAATAGTTTTTGTGACGATTTTCCCATAAATCTCTACCCTGTACGCCTTCAAAGTTCCCATGTTAATCTTATGGAGAAATAATTTTGTTTTGGATTCCGTATCGTACCTTTTAAGATATAAAGAGCAGCTGTTTTTATTTGAACCAATGAGCAAGCCAAAGAAGCAAGCATAAAATAGTAAGTACTCGATGGTATTTATTACTGTATAAATATAATATTTTTCAGAGGGAAGTTTGGTGACTATGTTTTATGATTTAAAATCAAATGTTTATTATTATCGGTACGAAGTTCGCCGGGTCAGCTAGTCTGTCGATAAATATACGAGGTAGTTATTTGCCTATTCTTTATAAGATCAAAATGGGAAATAGTATATAGGTTTGCCGCTGTAAGGAACACTGAAAGTAGGCATTTCTAGCATAAACAATTTTTATTTTGACCAATTATACCAAGTTTCATCAACATCTGTCCATAAAAAAGGAGTTTACCTATTCCCTATTTTATTAACATAGGAAAAGAGTATGAAGGTTAGCTGCCATGATAACTACATGAACTATGAGTTTTAAGCATACATGGATGGGTCTACACCACATGAAGCTAAATATCAAGTTGTATCCAAAAATATTGATTAATAAGTGAAATATTAATTTTTTACTTATCCTCCATAAGATTAACATTGGAGTCCCAAAATACAACGTACTGTGTTTAGATTTTTTAATATCTCGGTTACCGTTGGAGATAGAGAAAATCTTTCAGGAACTAAAATGTGTAGTTATATATATATATATATATATATATATATATATTAACGACTATTGTTTTTGGTCTCTGGGCACCTAAAGAAGAAAAAATAACATGGTCCCGGGCTTAACTATTGCCATGATACCTACGATAATAGCTTCTTCCATATGGAAAATTTGCTAAAAATGGGTTGCTATGAACAAATAAAATTTTAGAAGAAAATTAAAATCATTAGAACGTCACATTGAATGGCTACAGAAACAGAGCAAAGAATTGTAACATTGCGCGTAATATCAATGGAAAGCTTGACACGAGCACCACCCTTGTGAGTACCATGAGTTTCTTGCATTTTAATAATATTTCCTCAATATGGATACCGTCTCACGGGGCCATTTGGGACAGTTTTAAGGAATATTTTCAATAATTTGAGAATAAAAAACTAATATACACCTTAGTACAATTAATTCTTCCCATTAAGACATTCTTCCATAATTGGGTTTATGATTTTCATTAATGTCGACAATCTTCATGAATTTAGGGTGAATAGGAAAACATTTTTACAAACCATTTGTGATCCTTTTAATTAGTTTTATGAGGTGAAAAATGGGTATTAGCCGATTGTTGCAATAATCAGCTAGCTCAATCAGTAGCAATTGCAGCTCGCGACTGATTGTTGCAATAATCAGCTAGCTCAATCAGTAGCAATTGCAGCTCGCGACTGATTATTGCAATAATCAGCTAGCTCAATCAGTAGCAATTGCAGCTCGCGACTGATTGTTGCAATAATCAGATAGCTCAATCAGTAGCAATTGCAGCTCGCGACTGATTGTTGCAATAATCAGCTAGCTCAATCAGTAGCAATTGCAGCTCGCGACTGCCTCGTCGGATAAAGTGCTTAGACCATGTAACAATCCTCGCGCAAGTACTGTCGCAATTTACTTCTGGTTTGGTAAAATTGTTAAGAATATCATTGATTTATCTTCTACAAAACATATTTTAATAGTAATAAATTTTTACAAAAACATGATACCACTGTTTAATACACCCTAAAATGATGTGTATTACGGCCTAAGCTCTTCGTGGATTTGTTTCAGAACTCATAAATTTGATAAACATAAGATCTTTATTTCTCATGGTAGTTTAATTAAAATACACAATTTATAAAGATAGTTTATTAAAAACAATATAAATCGATAACAAACCAGTCTAACTCTCAAAAGAAGTTTTTAATCTGTAATAAATACTGTATCACATCGGGCATCGTACAACTAAAACCTACTCAAACATACAGCAAGAAATATCACAAGATAACACATCTAAACTAACGTGCATCCAACTACCAACCAGTAGAAGGGAATGTCCAGTCGGGTGATCAAACAGTTCCTAGCCTACTAAAGTAGGCCTATGACTACTACTGTTGCTCGATCAATACTTACAATGAATAAATACTGATAATGTACCTAGAGTTTGGCAAGAGAAGAGGTGTGTCGTTGGTGGGATCATACTGTTAAGATAACAATAGTATACACACATACAGTACTATGTTTCTTGGTAAAATTGTTTATATTCATGGGGACAGTTATTAATTTGTTAACTGCGCTCTATGTGTTAAATTTAATTTTCACTTGTTGCCATGGCATCGTGGTGTGATAACTTTTCTTGCCGCACTCCCATAGAGAGAATGAATCAGGAATTCCACCTCTCTACTCCACGAGAAGTCTCATGACTTACTTGCCTCCAACTCTTTCTCGCTCTTTTTCTCTCCTCTAAACCGCGCTTCTATCTCTATCAACGTTTTCCCTTGTGTCTCAGGTAGAAAAAGAACAACGTAGAATATGGCGGAGAGCGAAATCGCTGCGAAAGTGAACATCATTCCATGAACTCCCATCACTTTCAGGCATTGCGGGTACACCTTGACTATGACGAAGATGAAAAAATAAGCCAGTGAGGACACGACGCCTCCCATGATGCCCCGGACCGCGGTGGGGAACAGCTCCCCTATCATGACCCAAGGAAGCTGCAGCATGCCTAACATGGAGGCGCACACGTTGACGACGATGCAGGCCTGAGGGAGCCAAGGCAGCGGGCGAGACGCCACCTCGAACCTGCCGTACAGATACTCGTAGCATCCGGCCACGCCCATGGAAGCCGCCATCCCAGCTCCCGACACGCACGCCATGGTTCTGCGGTTGAACCTCTTGATGGCCACGGTGCCCACGACACTCATTACCAGTCTCACCGACGCCACGATGATACACAACACGTATTGATTCATCGTGCTCCCGCTCTCCTGAAAGAAGTTGACAGCGTAGTAGAGCATTATATACAACCCACTGCCCTCTTGGAACGCGAAGAAGGTGATCAGGATCAAGAAAGGTTTCCAGACGGAGGGCGACAGGAACTGCCCCCACTGGTTGCCGCGGGCCTCACTTTCCGCCGTCTTCTCTCTGAACGCCTCCGAGAGATCGGCCAGTTCCTGCGCTGCCTGGTCAGTGTCCCCGCGGAACCAGACGATAGCTTGGCGAGCCTTCTTCTCCATGCTATTGGCCAGTAGCCAGGACGGTGACTCTGGTATCAATGACATGATGAAGGCGCTGAGAGCCGCGACCACCGCGCACGCCGCTGAGGCTGCCTGCCAGTTGAGAACGTAGCCGAAGCTGTAGACCAGCAGGACTCCTAGTGACACGAAGATGGGACCGAAGGCGGACAGGAACCCTCGGTGCTCTGGCAGGCTGATCTCCGCCACGTAGACGTAGCACGCGGCGCCCATACCTGCGCGATAACATACATCAACATTCAATCTATTGATCTTAACAGTAGCCTGCATTTTATACTTGATATAATATTATTTCATAAAATTGTAGATTTAATAATTTAATTTCGATTTAAGCTAGAAATAACAGGAACTACAGTCATTATATGTTGCACGTTTTAAACAAAGGACAACCTGAGACAACTGAAAATACATTCGTTCCACATAATATACTTCCAAATAATGATTTAGTGACATGGGTATTAAGAACAAATAATCGAAAAGGTTTGCCTACAAATACAGTACAGTACAATATAGTTAATCTTAATACAGTATATAAAATTCAAAACCCTCACTCACTCACTCATCACTAATTCTCCCGCTTCCCGATTACCTAGAAGGCTGAAATTTGGTATACTGGTTCTTTAGGCCTAAAATAGGAAAGTCTAATAGTTTTTGTGACGATTTTCCTATAAATCTCTACCCTACCTCTACCCATGTTAATCTTATGGGAAAATAATTTTGTTTTGGATTCCAACATATGTATCTTACCTTTTAAGATATAAACAGCAGCTGTTTTTATTTGAACCATTGAGAAAGCAAAGAAGTAGGCATAAAATATTAAGTACTCAATGGTATCTAATTACTGTATACATATAATATTTCTCAGAAAGAATTTTTGTGATTATATTTTATGATTAAAAATCAAACGTCTATTTGTTGGCCAAATTATAAATAATGACAATGTTTATACAAATTATTTACGTTTATTATAATAATAATCATCTGTTGTATATTTTTTACATTTTCCTTTTGCTAAAACGTCTAAAAGGTTGATACCTCATTTTGTATTATTATAGAATATTTGATTTTGTGTGTGTGTGTGTGTGTGTGTGTGCTTCAAAGCTCTCACTCACTCATCACTAATAATTCTCCCACATCCCGACTATCTAGAGAGGTGAAACTTGGATATACCTATATATATTCTTTAGATTGAAAATAGGGAAGTCTAATAGTTTTTGTGACGATTTTCCCATATATCTCTACTTTACACGTCTTTAAAGTTTGCATATTAAAAAGCAAGTGTTTGAACTTTACCGTTGAGTCAAGCCAAAGAAGCAAGCAAAACATACAGAAAACACTAACCCAAAGACATCTAAATATTATATGAATATAATATTAATTTATTTAATAAAACATAGTAATAATAATAATTTAACTATGTAATTTTAAAGTCAAATTACACGTTATAATGGACTAGGTATAAAAAGGCATTCATATAAAAAACATTTGTATGAAGATAACCAATTACTTTCTCCCCTTATACATAGTATATGGAGAAAGTATTGTTTTCGTCATAATTTTTGAATTTGAGTTGAGGGTGGATATATCCGTTTTGGGGTCCCCTGAATCCAAAAAAGTGGGTTTTGACGTGATGTCTGTCCGTCTGTGTGTGTGTGTCTGGATGTGTACACTGCCACAGCCTACCCCGTTGGTCCGATTTAGATGAAGTTTGGCATGTATATATATAGTCACCGTATCTCCAGGCTTTTTTTCATTTTTAAAAATTTTTTTTAAGGGTAGTTCACCCCTAAAAACCCTCAAAAAACATGACAAATCCAATTTTCTCAAAAACGGCTCTAACGATTTTGATTAAAATTTGATAGTTTATAGTGCACAGAGTATTAAATAATTTGACACCACCCGCATGTCTCTAAAAATGAAGGTTCAAAAGTTATGGGCTTTTAAATATCAAAAAAATCAAATTTTTAAATTTTCAGCGAAAGCAATAAAAGTAAAGTATAACTTGACTGATACCATTGAAACCAGCTTAAAAAACTAAACAAATTAGTATTTTGAATTATTTGTCTACGACTAACAGTTCCAGAGAAAAGTTAAATTTACTGTCCACGATAAACGCAGTACGTTATCTGAAAGCGCCCAATGTTATTCTTAAGGAGAATATAATAATACCCCTGTCGCAGCAGACCTGCGTACTCAGCGAATTTCCAAATCAGTAATTTAATATATGACAAGTTTGATCAAAATAAGTCCAAAAACATGAGAATTATTTGCCTATTCTCCATAAGATTAACATAGGAAAGAGTGTGCAGGTTAGCTGCTGTGAGGAACACTGAAAGAAGTCATTTATACCATGAACAATTTTTATCTTAACATTTATACCAACTTTCATCAACATCTGTCCATAAATAAAGGAGTTTGCCTATTCCCTATATGATTAATATGGGAAAAGAGTACGCAGGTTTGCTACCATGATAAACACATAAACTATGATTTTTAAGCAGAAATGGATAGATCCCAACCACATGAAGCTAAATATCAAGTTTCATAAAAAAATATTGATTAATATGGGAAATATTAATTTTTCCCTATCCTCCATAAGATTAACATTGGAGCCCCACAATACAACGTACTGTGTTTAGACTGTTTATTATCTCGGTAAGTTTTTTAAGCTGATTCCAATGGTGAAATATAAAATTAAAAATTTTTAAAAATTACTTGTGAAAAACGCAAAAAACCCCATTTTGGGGTACAAAACCCCCCCAAACTACCTGTTCCTATTGACCGATATATCTGGTTTACTAACTCGTCCGAGCATTTGTAGAAATACACGTCCCTACCAAATTTGGTCTCGATCAGACCATTTTTACGAGAGTTATCGTGCTAACAGACACACACACACACACACACACACACACACACACACACACACACACACACACACACACACACACACACACACACACACACACACACACACACACACACACACACACACACACACACACACACACACACACACACACACACACATATATATAAATTTTAACGACTATTGTTTTTGGACTCTGGGCACCTAAATACGAAAAAATAACATGGTCCCGGGCTTAAGTCTTACCATGAGACCTACGGTAATAGCTTCTTCCCTATGGGAAATTCGCTAAAAAACTCAATTTCTTCTTTACTTTCCAACCGTTTTCCATGAAACTTGGTATGAAGTGTAAGGTCAAATCACCGAACAAGACCAGCTCAAAAAAGCTTGGTATTACCGGGGGGGGGGTTTCCCCCCCATACAATTTGAACAATTAATTATTAAATGATATTTAGAATAACTTTGTAGAACATGAGAGTTTTATTACAGATTGTCTTTTTAAAATTTACTTGAGGGAGAAAGTGTGTGTCAGTCATGTATTCTTATGGAGAATATTAAAATATCAATTTCTACCTTATTTTTGAACCGTTTTCCATGAAACTTGGTATGAAGCGTAAGGTCAAACCACCCAACAGAACCAACTCAAAAAAGCTTGGTATTACCGGGGGTGGGGGGGGGTTCCCACATACAATTCGAACAATTAATTTAACTTTGTCTCTCTTGTTTTCATTTTCAGAAATGGGATGATTATTTTTGAAACAATAAATTATTAAATGGTATATATTTAAATGAACATTGAAGAAGAAGTCTTTGAAGTCTTTCTTGAACTTACTTAAGGTAGAAAGTATGTGTCACTTCACTGGTACCGTTTATTTTATTTATTACTGTCAAACTTCAACATACAGCTGGTTTTCTTGGTTTGTTTATGTTTTGTTATTTACTGTGATACGGTTTCAGTTTATATTGTGATCTTTGATCATTAATCATTTTAGTGATTTTCGTAGTGTTCTTCTCTCATTTTTATACATTATTTTGAACATAATATTTTTTACAATATTTTATTAAAATCTTTTGAAATTGACAACCAGCTAGTATTTTACAGAGAAAACAATTCTCTGTTTAGTGTTGTTCGAATTCCCCCAGATGGGTCATGTTTTTTCTCGCAATATGCTATCTACTTCATGGAAATAATCTGTTCACAAATGAAGTCAGGGAAAAAATTGTAACATACGTTTCGGCTAATTGGCATAAATTTAAAATTTTAAATCATAATTCAAAAGGAGAAAATTATACCTCACCTGAACACTACCGGATTGAGATGCTAAAACAAACCACATATTGTTCAGCATGCGAGTTAATTGCAGCTTCTGACATTTACCACTGCGTATTAAGAGTGCATCACAATTGTATTTTACTCCAGAGCTTTAGAAGAGAAGGTTCAGTTTCAGACTACCATATACTGTTTAGTGGAAGTTTTAGTAGTGGGCACTTTGACGTTCTCGAGGCAACACGTGCCAAAATGACTGAAAGATCACCAAGCAATGAAAGATAGATGGTAAACTTTGATGAACACGGCACCGAACAAACACTGCAACTAACGCCTGAGGGAGTAAAATGAAAACTTTCTTCACAACCTGAAGAACCTCCTATGCAGCAACATAAGGAGGACAATGTATATGTAAACATGAAAAGAACCAAGCGGAGAGGGCGATTCTCAAATTATCCACGTTTAAAACAACTACGTGAGTCTACAGCTAAGTATAAAAAGACACATCCAGAAGTCAATCGAGCTGCAGTTAAGAAGTACACGCAAGAAAACCCTGAGGTAAATTGAGTGGCTGTTAAAAGATACACACGCAAAAATCCAGAAGTAAACAGGGTTGCAGTTTCAAAATATGACAGAAATAACGAAAAACGCCTGCATCGTAAAAACAAACTGTGGACTGCAAACACCACTCTGGATTCAAATATGACCATGACATCTGTTATGAATCAGATAAGACCATTGCGATTGGAGCCCAGAATAATGTATGCATTTATTGTAAGGCATTAAAATGGAAAAACGATTCAAAGGGGTTGTGTTGCAGCAGTGGGAGAGGTTGTGTAAGCCATCTTGAAAAGCGACCTGAACCACTTCATAGCCTCATTGTTGGTGACCATCCCGAAAGTGAGCATTTCAAATGACATCTTTTGGAGCTAAGAAAATCGTTGAAAGTGGGTTTATGCCAACATTTAAAGTACAAGGCCAAATATACCATTTAATTGGTAGCTTATTGCCGTCATCCAACAATGACGACCATCTGTTTTTTAACTGTAATTTATCGGTGATGACAGCAAGGAAACAACGGCACGTTGTAAGTATATACCAGGCAGGAGTCAAACCAGCATTGGTCCAACAATTGCAGAATATGCTTCACAATTGTAACAACTATATTATGGATTTTGAATGTGCCATTGAAAGTGAGACAGAACCAGGTAGACAGTTCAAAATGGTCATTCATGCGAAAAAAGCCTGTCAATGCCATAGAGGCAGGTATAATGAACCAGTAACAGGAGAAGTTGGTGTAGTTATTGTAGGCCAAGAGTTTGAAAAAAGAGATATTATAATTAAGAGTAGATCGGGTAGACTGCAGCATATTAGTGAAACTCACAGATCATATGATGATTTGCAGTATCCTGTGATATTTTGCTATTGTGAGGATGGTTACTCCATTTCCAGCCCTCAAACTGACTCAATTACAGAAACCCCTTTTTCAAAAACAATTTCTGCAGCAATTTTCTACTGTTTTCACTTATTGGTCTTTAAAGAGGAGGTAAATTATTTGCTTCATTTCCGTGGCTTATTAAACCAATATATGGTTGAAATGTACGACAAAATTGAAACCGAGAGGTTAAGCTTCATAAGAAATAATCAGAAGAAATTCGGGTTGATAACAACATATACTTGAAAGATGCCGTATTCAAAGGTGACACTAATGTTACTATAAGTTGATTCAGGCCACTAGAATAGAATTAAAATGAATATACCAAAGGGCTCCGACCCAGTGGGCAGCAAATGGTGCAGTGTCAGGTTTTATAAATTTATTGTTCACATAATTATAAGCTGTGATGAAATGATTTGAAAGGTTCTATAAAATTGTATACATTAGTGTTAGGCGGTACAAAGTTTGCCGGGTAACGTTAGTCATATATTTTTATATATTTATTTTTAACTTTGTATATTATATTTACAAAGCAATGAACCCCTTTGGATAATTAGTATTTATGTAAGTTAAATGTCTGTTGTGCCGAAAGTTTTATCTTGACTAAAAAGCATGAAAGTTAGTAATATATCGTTTGACGTCAGGAACAACACTTTGTACTGTAGATAATAAATAATCAGTTTACTAACACGGTGATACCCCGTATACAAATGTTTTTATTGGTCTAGTGATAGAACTGAATACATAGCTTGTTCAAACTATTTTATTTATAGATAATCAAATCATAAAATATAGAAATAAAACATAAAAATAATATATACATTAAACAGAAAATATAAAAGTAAAAAAAAAAACTAAAAAGGAGAGTTAAACAGTGCAAATCTGACCTATGGCGACACCGGTGATGGCCCGGCCGATGCAGAGGATGAAGAGATTGTTGCAGCCAGCGATGATGAGCCAGCCCAGCAGGAAGGGGATGGAGACGAGCTGCACGGCTCTCTTGCGTCCGAGCCACTCCATCAGCAGGCCGGACAGAATGGCGCCCAGAGGGTTGGTGATCACTCCGAGGCTGGCTGTCCCACAACCACACGAAAAATTAAATACATTACCGATTAATGTTTAATTCCAACCCTGTGTCAGCATCTGTGTGTTCAACCATGTATTATCCATTCCAATACATTTCTAAATTGGTGACTTACCCAGGTATTTCAAGCTAAGTCATAAAAAAGAAATGAGTGTAAGACAATTTTGGCACGATCATTTTTAGTGAATTTCCCATAGGGAAAAACTAATACTGTAGGTCTCATGGCAAGACTTAAGACCGGGACCATGTTATTTTTTCTTCTTTAGGTGCCCAGAGACCAAAAACAATAGTCGTTAAAGTTGATATATATATATATATATATATGTGTGTGTGTGTGTGTGTGTGTGTGTGTGTGTGTGTATGTGTGTGTGGGTGTGGGTGTGGGTGTGTGTGTGTGTGTGTGTGTGTGTGTGTGTGTGTGTGTGTGTGTGTGTGTGTGTGTGTGTGTGTGTGTGTGTGTGTGTGTGTGTGTGTGTGTGTGTGTGTGTGAACACGATAACTCTCGTAAAAATGGTCCGATCGAGACCCAATTTGGTTAATACGTGTATTCTACATTTTCTCGGAAGAGTTTGTAAACCAGACATATCGGTCAATCACAACGGGTGGTTTTGTACTCAAAAATTAGGGGTTTTGCGTTTTTCATATGTAACTATAAATGTTTTTAAATTTTATCTTCAATCATTAAAATTGGCTTTAAAAAAATACACATTTTAGCTCTTTAAAGTTTTTCTCTATCCCCAACGGTTTCCGAGATAATAAAAAATCTAAACACAGTACGTTGTATTTTGGGGCTTCAATATTAATCTTATGGAGAATAAGGAAAATAATATTTCAATTATCAATCAATATTTTTGGATGAAACTTCTTATTTAGCTTCATGTGGTGAAGAGGGTGTGCTTGAGATCCATCCATTTATGCTTATCATTAATCATAGTTTATGTGTTTATCATGGCAGCTAACCTGCATACTCTTTTCCCACGTTAATCATGTGGAAAATAGGAAAACTCCTTTATTTATGGACAGATGTTTATGAAACGTGGTATAAATAATCAAAATTAAAAATTGTTTATGCTATAAATACCTACTTTCAGTGTTCCTCGCAGCGGCAAACCTGTATAGTGTATACTCCTTCCCATGTTTATCTTAAGGAGAATAGGCAAATAACTAAATCATATATTTATCGACGTATATTGATATTATTGATTTGGAAATTCGCTACGTACGCAGGTCTGCTGTGACGTGGGTATTTACTGATTAAGACCGACATATTCCGTAGGCAAGGATGTTAATTCACAGTCTAACACTAAATACATTTAAGAGATCTAGTGTTTATCGTGGGACCCTAGCCACAATCTTTGCCTGAATTACGAGCTGATCTAATTTATGAGGATAGTCTGTGTAGATGAACGTAGTGTAAACCTTAAGCCACTCATTGCTGAAAAATGAAGCAATGAACCGAACAGTTACCGAATAATGAACCGAAGGTATGCCACGGGTTTATTAATGTTTATGGTAGTACACCGAGGGTGGGCCGCGAGTATACTAATGTTTAGGGTAGTACACAGAGGGTATGCCGCGGGTTTTCTAGTGTTTAAGGTAGTACGACGAGGATGTGCCGCGGGTATATTAATGTTTAGGGTAGTACATTGAGGGTGTGTCGCGAGTAAACTAATGTTCAGGCTAGTACACCGAATGCATGGCACGGGTTTACTAATGTTTAGGGTAATGCACTGAGGGTATGCCGCAGGTTTACTCATGTTTAGGGTAGTAGCCTACTTCGAGGGTATGTTGCGGGTATACTAACGTTAAGGGTAGCACACCGTGACGTGGGTTTACTAATGTTTAGGCTAGTAGCCTACACCGAGGGTATGCTGCAGGCTTACTAATATTTAGGGTAGTAGCCTACTTCGAGGGTATGTTGCGAGTATACTAATGTTTAGGGTGGTAGACTACACCGAGGTTATGCCGCAGTTTTATTAATGTTTAGGGTAGTAGCCTACTTCGAGGGTATGTTGCGGGTATACTAATGTTTAGGGTAGTAGCCTACACCGAGGGTATGTTGCAAGTAAACTAGTGTTTAGGGTAGTAGCCTACACCGAGGGTATGCCGCAGGTTTACTAATGTTTAGGGTAGTAGCCTAATTCGAGGGTATGTTGCGAGTATACTAATGTTTAGGGTAGTAGCCTACATCGAGGGTATGCCGCAGGTTTACTAATGTTTAGGGTAGTAGCCTACTTCGAGGGTATTTTGCGGGTATACTAATGTTTAGGGTAGTAGCCTACACCGAGGGTATGCCGCAGGTTTACTAATGTTAAAGGTAGAAGCCTCCTTCGAGGGTATGTTGCGGGTATACTAATTTTCAGGGTAGTAGCCTACTTCGAGGGTATGTTGCGGGTATACTAATGTTTAGGGTAGTAGTAGCCTACACCGAATGTATGCCGCGAGTTTACTAATGTTCAGTGTAGTAGCCTATTTCGAGAGTATGTTGCGGGTATACCAATGTTTAGGGTAGCACATCGAATGTATGCCGCGAGTTTACTAATGTTTAGGGTAGTAGTAGCCTACTTCGAGGGTATGACCACGGCTATACTAATGTTTAGGGTAGTACACCGAAGGTATGACTATACAAAAGTGAATGTGTAATATGTATTATGTGTTAAGCATTATACATAAAAAAGAATCAGAAAAAACCCTATGAGTAGTGAAAGAATTTACCAATTGATTGTCCGTTCATTTAATTTACGAGGATGCTCTACTGGTTTTGGACATCTCCTGATCCCTGCCGCCGCCGCGCCGCTGACGTTTCCCACGGGTTTAGTCACGCCGTCCAAGTATTCAGGTGTGAATACTTTTTGGGCTGGCGAATCGGTAGTCTTTCAGTCAAAAACTTGTCCTTCCTTTGTCCAGGCATATGCTAATATACTTTCTCTGACGCATGATTTAGCCCAGCAGACGGTGATTATGAGGCGTCAGATGTTCAAGAAGGAAGTTGGCGAAGGACGAAGTGATACTGTTAAGTCGGTAGTGTGAATTTTTTGTCTAGCAGTTCCAAGCCAAACTGCCCTGGTTGTTCTGGAGATGAACTTATGACAATGGAGGGAATCTTTCGTTTTTGTGAATGTAGCCTATGTGCTATCGAAATGTCTTGCCTGTTATATGAATTATCTAAAGCATCGGTGACAGATTTCAATATTTAATACATCCTCATTTTTTGTTAGAGCCTTTCATCCTTCATAATAATTTGATGTTTCGAATATGGGAGTACTGTTGGGGATCTCCGACTTCCCGCTCTAGGTTAGAAATCCCGCTCTAGACTTTAGAAATCAATACTTTATTTTGTGTCCGAAGTTCACCGCATTCAACTTTTAAAGCACCATTGTCTGCCTCGACAGCTTTAAGTTTATTACTTACCTCTGCTAGTGTTTCATTTAATTTAGTAAGCTGAAAATTTTAGAGTTGAAACCCTCTTTGGTTGTTTCCTTACTATCAGAAATGTCCCGTTGTATTGCCAAATGGATATCAGTCCTGGGCACAGTCGTCGCACCTCCACGGGGCCAGATCTCACGCCGACATCGACGCTAGCTTGGTTGACGCCGGAGACGACAACATGTCGCATGGTACACAAAACTGCATTCGACGCACTTCACAGTGTTTTTCACGTTTGACATCTCACTTTTACACCTCGGGCAACTCATTGTCACTTCAAACAAGGACCGGACACAAAAATAAAAGTACAAACTTTGCAATTAATTGCAGGCAAAAATAAGATAAGACGGCATACCCGCGGCATACCTACGGTGTACTATCCTAAACATTAGTATAGCCGCGGTCATACCCTCGGAGTGGGCAACTACCCTAAGCATTAGTAAACCCGCGGCATACCTTCGGTGTACTACCCTAAACATTATTATTCCCACGGCATACGCTCGGACATCGCAGTAGCCTACTAACCTAAAAATTAGTAAAAACCCGCGGCGTACCTTCAGTGTAGGCTACTACCCTAAACGTTAGTACACCCGGGGCAAAACCTTTATGTAATACCCTAAACATTAGTATACCTCGCACATCCTCGGTTTTTCAGTTTAGGTATTTTTCAAAGTTTATTTAAATATCATTAAATAATTTATTGTTAAATAAATAATCACCAATTTCTGAAAATAACAACAAGAGAAACAAAGATTTTAAATGATTTGTTAGAATTTAATAGAGGGAACCACGCCTGTGTAATATCAAATTTTTTGAGTCTGTTTTATTGAATGATTTGACCTTACGCTTCTTACCAGGATTCATGGAAACGGTTGGAAAATAAGGGACTGAAATGATTTGAATTGAAGAAATTGATTTCTTAATATCCTCCTTAAGAATAAAATTGGACGCTTTCTGACGACGTACTGCGTTTATCATGGACAGTAAATTTAAACTTTCTCTGGAACCGTAGGTCGTAAACAAATAATTCAAAATACAAATTTGTTAAATTTTTTAGCTAGTTTTAATAGTGACAGTCAAGGATATACTTCACTTTTGTTGTTTTTTCTGAAATTTTAAATATTGATTATTTTTTAAATTTAAAATCCCATAACATTAGAACCGTAATTTTTACAGATATGCGGGTGGTGTCATATAATTTAATACTCTGTGCACTATATACTATTAAATTTTAATTATAATAGTTAGATCCGTCTTTCGGATTATCACGTTTTAAGGTTTTATTTGGAGTGAACCGCCAAAAAAATGAAAAACACCTGGAGATACGGTGATTATATACATACATGCCAAATTGAATCTAAATCGGACCAATGGGGTAGGCTGTGGTTCTGTACACATCCAGAAACACGCACACACACGCGCCACACACACACACACACACACACACACGGACGGACAGACATCACATCGAAACCAATTTTTTTGGATACAGGGGACCCCAACTCAAATTCGAAAATTTTGACAAAAACAATACTTTCTCCATATACTATGTATAAAGGGAGAAAGTAAAAAGGATAAAAAAATTGTTTAACCTCTACAATGTGGTATGCTTGAAAGACAGTTTAATGTATGCATCCGCATTCAGCCAGACGCTCACACACTCGTACTATTACTGTGGTAGTAGAAAATTGAACTGTCAGTAGTGCTACAGAAGATATAGGTCGAGAGCAAAAGAGTAGTTATACCCTATCCTTCTGAAGAACTGTAAGTTTTAAAATGAAAGTGAATTAAAATGAAACATTTCTCAATACAGCCAACCCTGAATAAAATAACCAAATTAAGTGATATATTGTCTGACATTGACACTAAATTAGCTTTCTGATAAAGTGTTTCCAAGTAGTAGATGGATCAAGGGTAGGCTATATGAAAATAACAATATAGGCCTACCAACGGAGGCATGAAACCGTACAGAAGCATCTAATTAACGCTTCAATATCCCAGCGATCACGGAAGAGCTGACGACGGACGACTCACCATGCCCAGCGCATGCATTTAGCTGAGCATCATGATGCATCAGCAACCTACCCATACAGCGGTACTTAGCCTTGTGGCCACAGGCGGTCGACCTTCTCCGTTCTCTGACTGTTTTGGCTCTCGCGGCTCCCTGACCTTGGCCTCGGCAATAGATAGATTATCGCATGATACTATTCTGCAAGGGTGAGTTCATTGTTGCGAAATATGATTCACGTTCTGCTATCAGTAATTATGGACTACGATAATGACATAGAATGATGGATGTGGCCGGCGTCCTAATGTTTGGCATATGCTATTAGGGGTGGTTAGCACCCGTAATAGAAATCACATCTCGACAGTGAGGGTTTAACAATAACTGACCTATCCAGGAGGCTTCGTTCGTGTCAACATGCATGGGGCTGTCAGGCGCCTGCAGCTGGGGCAGAAGGATGGCCGAGTAGCCCTGGCACATGCCCACAGACACGGAGTTGATGTGAGTGGCCACTGTCGCGATCAGCTGAAACAAATTACCAATGACCAAATTACCAATTATATAAATTACGACTATATTTCTCTGCAACTTTTAATTGTAAAATTCTAGAATAACAGAATTTTTTCACCTTTGTGGCGAAGAGCTTTCATGTGATAATTAACACCTAATTTTTCAGTATGGCATAGACAAAATCCTTGGAATGATACCTCTGCTTGTATTGGCTTTATATAGACATGAACCAGACTGGCAATCTGAGGGCAGGGTTAGGGTGAAACCTTTTTTACATTAAATCTTGATGGAAGATTTTTGCAATAAAAATCTAAATAACAAATTGTGTCAAACTTCATATTAGCGAAATCCCCATATGGAAGAAGCTATTACCGCAGGTGTCATGGTAAGAACTAAGCCCGGGACCATGTTTTTAGGTACCCAGAGGCCAAAAACAATATTAGTTAAACATTATATCTATATATATGATGTGTCTGTTAACACGATAACTCTCGTAAAACTAGTTCAATCGAGACAAAATTTGGTGACATGTGTTCCTACATTTACTACGGGAGTTCGTAATCCAGACATATCGGTTGATTGAAAGGGGTATTTAGGGAGGAGGTTGTACCCCAAATTAGGGGTTTTGGGTTTTTCACATGTAACTCAAAACATTTTTTTATTTTTACCTTTTAACATTAGAATCAGCTCAAAAAAACTACACAATTTATGCGGTTCGCTAGTCTCTGCCTAGCCATGTCAACACGTTATCTAGTTTGCTTTTTTTCTCTTCGGTGACAAATACGACTCATTTCCACACACGGGATTTTCCTATGTGGAAATTAATTTCGCATATGTTTTTTTTAACCTACTATTTTTTTATGCAGTTTATGTGGTTTATTTTTTATTCTTATTTGTACAGTAGGTTAAGATTACTAACTTTTTGTAAAAACTGTATATGTATTTTTTGCGATAAATAAAAATTTTTTATTTTGATTTATTTCCTGTAAGTTTTGCTCTATTTCCAACGCTTAACAAGGTATTAAAAATCTAAGCTCAGTACAATAATTTTGAGGCTCCAATGTTAATCATAAGGAGGATAACGAAAAAAAATAGTTTACTTATTAATCTATATTTTTGTATGAAAATTGGTATTTAACTTCATGTGATTGAGGTCGAACCATTTATGATTAAAAATTGTAGTTTATGTGTTTATCATCGCAGCTAACCTGCATACTCTTTTCCTACATTAATGTTAAAGTATAATAGACAAACTCATTTTTATGGACATATGCTGATGAAACATGGAGTAGATGGTCAAAATAAAAATTCAAAAAATCATGCTATAAATGCCTACTTTCAGTGTTCCTCGCAGCAGAAAACCTGCATACTCTTTCCCATGTTAATTTTATGGAGAATAGGCAAACTCTCATTTCTTACGGATATTGATGAAACCTGCTATGTAATATTATTGATTTGGAAATTCACAGAGTACGCAGGTCTGCTGTGACGGGGGTATTTTATTTGTGTCCTCTGGTTGGTAATAGGCCTACTGTGCTATTTTCTGATATTGCCTGATTCGTGCTACTTGCTATCTGTCGGTGAATCGAACTACTCTAACTAACAACCTATTCCGTACTTCTAGCGTCTAATTAGTCCGGCACAATCAAAGTGAAGTAGGTACATACAATATCCAATCCAATACTATAATACGAGCAAGGTTTGTATATATATATATATATATATATTTGCACACGGATCTCGAAAACGGCACCGAGGAATTTCTTTAAATTTTGGAAATAACTAATTTCCGAGTAGAAAATAAGTTCTAGATAGGTTTAATGTCCAGGAAAATTCGTGTTTTACTGCAATATTAAGTTTAAAATCTAAAAATTTAACATTTACACTTATGGAGAATAAAAGGTAAACAATAAAAACCAAAACAGCTGTTTATAACCGTTTGACAGTTCTTTATTGAAGACTGCGGGGAACAATATAGAGGTTATGCATTAATATTTATTTTATGAATTAAATAAATGCAAAATCAGGTTACTAAACAATTTGTAAAAACTTAAGGATAACATAGCTGTGCGAAATAAAAGTAGAAAAAAGTATTTCCAAAATCTTCCGTGTTTTAATAAAAAACGTATTCGTTGTATTGCTTGAAGCCAATTAATTGATGTAAATTAAATTTCTCTTTTGCTTTTCAATCCTCATTCCGTTTATAACAAAATCA
This sequence comes from Nephotettix cincticeps, assembly GCA_023375725.1. Taxonomy (NCBI): domain Eukaryota; kingdom Metazoa; phylum Arthropoda; class Insecta; order Hemiptera; family Cicadellidae; genus Nephotettix; species Nephotettix cincticeps. Next base: position 90,828,803 of record CM041786.1, on the reverse strand, counting down.
GTTGATTACAGGCTAATAATAACGGTATGGATAATTAAACAGTAAATGTTTGGCTTTGGCTAAAAGGCGTTAAACGGCATCGCTCAATTGACTAACGTCGTAGCCGAGTTGTAGCGTGACGACCTCAAGAACTATAGGCCGCGAGTTCCATCCCCATCAGGAGCGATACTTTTTGTTCAGTGCTATATTAATTATTGTGTATTAAATCGGTTTTATTTCAACCACATAAATGTTTTCAATGAGTAATAAATGTGTTTTAATTTTTCTAATTAATTGTTATAATACATGTCTTATTCTATACGAGCAAAGCTCGGTCACCAGGTACTGTTAATAAACAGAAGACACAACATGGCTTTTATTTGAACTAGAATGTGAATGAATGGTAAGTGTATACGATAAATGTTACAGTACATACACTACGTACTACTGAATACTGTAGGCCTAAATGCATAATTTTAATTACGTCTACATTTTAGAACTAGGGTAAAATTGAGCTAGAATCAGTTATCAGGAGTATCAGTTATCCGGATGACAGTGGTCATGCAACAATTAGTTAAGATAATCGATGCTCTATTTCTCAACATTACCACACGAATTCTAACCCTGAAGTCAGTGTACAACAGTGCTAATACAAGACATACTTCTTAATAAATGTAAACTTATGGTTTAAAAAACATAAACCTGTTTTTCTATCTCAGTTTGGTTTGGATATTACTTTTTGCATGTTACCAGGGCAGAATAATAGGTCAAAGGTAATTAGCAATAATTACACTACGTTCTTGATATGTAGCAATATCAAGTTACATTAATTGGAGTTATTTGTTTACAATCTTTGTCAATGCGTGAGTCAATGCTGTATGCTATTGAGGGTAGTGCCGCAAACATAATGTTGAGTATCTACAACTTATTGGCGTGTCAAATAATGAGAGAAAACTTTTTCTGATTAACCTTTACTTTATAAATTTTAACGTGCTTCATACAGTTTTTAGGTTTGGTAAATTCGTGTGGTTATTTTAAAATTAAAATTAACGAAAATAAAATCGTTTAAGGGTCCTTATCATTCTCAAAAATAGTTCTTACTTTAAAGCCGCTACTAGAGGACGTGCACGTCACTTAACACAAAGATTATTACTTTTCCTCCAGATAAAAAAATATCACAGCTAAGTTATAATCAAACGTGAGCGAAGCCACGTCTTGTACTTCTAGAGTTATATAAATAATTATATATTATTAAAAGTGTTTTTAAAATCCCTATCAAATATCTGTTTACTTTGCTCCGATTCAGAGTAGTTATTGCCTTAGTACAGACTAAAAAACTTGCTATCCTGCTAAAGAATATTTACTCCGGTATCTAATTTTTCGTTTATCGATTTATTGTTTAAAATAAACGGTACCACTGGAATGACTCATACTTTCTTCCTTAAGACAATTTAAAAAGACAATCAGTAATAAAACTATCACGTTCTTCAAAGTTTATCTAAATATCATTTAGTAATTTATTGTTTAATAAATAATCATCCCATTCCTGAAAATAAAAACAAAAGAGAAAAAGTTAAGTTAATTGTTCCAATTGTATAAGTTTTGGACTCAGAGGACACCAAAACGGATATATCCACTCTCAACTCAAATTCGAAAATTTTTACGAAAACAATACTTTTTCCTACTATGTATAAGGGGAGAAAGTAAAAGTAGTGGTTAATCTTATTATGCAAAAGATTAACATTGTTTTTAAAACAATGCAGACCGATCTTTACAAGATGTTTAGACTTATTTGAATACAGTTTCAACATGAAACCCTAAAATGAGCTTGATTTTTAAACGGCAAAACAAAAAATTAATTGATTTTCAATTAATCCATTGTGTAACATATACAAAGTATCAACAATTAATAATATATACCGAATGCTCCTCGAAGAGGTCCCTATTTTTCAGTTGGTGTGATGGACGTGTGGATCGCGCTACGGACCTGGAACTCAACAGTCCTAATACACACATGTTCAAAAGAAATACCCCAGTGTTAATTCTGACACATTAGGACAAAATGGTGGGATTAAAGAGATAACACCTTTTCGTTAAACTAGTTATATTTACTTAAGTGTTACAGCATAATTACTGAATTTTAACTATGTTTACCAAGCACTAAACAACGTTAGGGAATTAGAGATATAAGTAATTCAAAAATAAATCAGATCTATTTGATAAATAAACCTTATTCAAAATGATGTCCATCGATCGCAATGCACTGATAGCAACGAAATAGAAAACAGTAACCGTTGGATAGGTCGTGGCAGCAACTCACGAAACGAAATGCACTGTGCCCTGGCCACTAAGGCAGATCTAATATAGAATAAGGCATATATAGAATATAAACTATAGAGAATATATACAGAATATAAACTAATATAGGCAGAACAATATAGCCTATATTTATGCAATTGCAACAATAACAAGCTACAACCAATGAACAAACATTAAACTATAAACAACAAATAACAAAATATAGATTATATTAGATTATTGAAATGGCAACCATATTACAATGTAGGTATTTTAAGGATTGTATAAATGAGGATTGAGTGTTAGGTGATTGTGGCGCGATTTTGTAGTCTATTTACTGACTAAGACTGGCATGTTCCTTAGACAGGACTGTTAATTAATAGCCCAAGAGCCGATGGCAACTAATGGTCCTATAGTTTAACGTGGAATCCGAACCACGGCCTCTGAATTACGAATTGGTCTCTAATTATGCGGATGGTCTTTGCGGGTTTCAAACCAAGTTTCAAGAAAATATTCTATATATAATGCAATAAAAAATTCAGAGATACCCAAAGATGGGGAAATGGAGAGAGGTTGACTCTGAATATATAGAACCTATTTTATTACCTATGACCTAAGTAAAAATATCCTGAAGTTTTTTAACAAGTTTTGTAACAATTTATATATTATATAATTTATCGCTTTTTCACTTACAGCTTTTCCAATGCCAATATCTTTGAACTTGGCCAGTTTCCGCCCGACGTCGTCAATCATCGTTCTGCCTGTAGCCTGGAACCAAACAATTCAAGATGAGTAGCGGTCCTAACGCTAAGCATTACTGATATGAGTCTTACGTTATAAATTGAGGGTTAAATGTGTCCTAGATTATGTATCATTTTCCTGTTAGAGGTTAACACAGGAAATTCTGATGGCATCCTAATATACTTTATGATTTTACAAAAGTAAGCAATTACTGAGGTGTAATGAACAAACAAATTCGATGTACGTTCTGTACGTTCTACATATTTACACCTAAAAAGGTGTAAATATTCTTCTTCGATTAAAACCATTGCACAAGCATACGATTGTGACTGTGTTCAACTAAATGAGCTAAAAATTATCCAGCTAAGACAATTTATTGAAGATAATTACTAGAAACCAGCAGATAAAAAAATTGAAGTCACAAAAATGGCTTTTTCGTCATACTGTTTCAAAAAAACTGTTTTAAATTCATATGTTCAAGAGCAAAAGTTGTTCTTTTTCTCCTAGGAATAAAGCTATAATTCTGACGATTTTTTAGTGCTAGGCTGAAAAATATCATTGTTGATGATAGTTTTGATTCGAGATCAGCATTGATACAATCTAAACAACCAATCAAGAATCAAGAAAGAACTGCTACAACGTAAGTAATAAAACAGGTGATTAGTCTAGAGCGACAAAAATGGTCGACAACAATCAATATTAAATCAGGTAATGATTTATTTTTTACGAGTTTAATTCATTTTATTTTCAGTATGACGAAAAATATAGTTTATCACACGACCCAAAATTGGCTTTTCGATATATATATATATACTCTTACATGTAACAGCTTCCGCTATTAAACTTGTGTTCGAATCAAAAATGCCTGTTTGGCCCTAGTGATGAAATAAATTACTCTTGTTCATTGTTGCAGAACAGGAAATAATAGTATATCTCATCACTAGGACACAAAACGGGGAGTTTTTGATACGAGCACAAGTTTAACAGCCGAGGCTATTAAATGTGCGAGTATATATCAAAAAGCCAATTTTTGGCAGCGTGATGAACTATATTTTTCTCCACACTGCAAATAAAATTTAAAAACTCGTAAAACATAAATTATTACCTGATTTATATACAACTTTATCAACATTTTTTGGCCATTTTTGTCCCTTTAATCAGCTGTTATGTTACTTACGTTGTGGTTGTTTAGGTTATGTCAGCGTTAGTTATTATTATCGATAGTTCGATCTCACCCATTCGAGAGCTCAATTTAATAGTCGATTACCAGTTTCACAATCGATATCCGTAACGTCCGAAATACATAAAACTTGATATTCATTGTTGCAGTTACTTTATCAATTATTTAAATCGAATGCTAACCTCGAATTAAAACTACCATTAGGAATAATGATCTTTCGCGGCCCAGAACTAAAAAAAATCATTATAATAGGTTTAGTCCTAGGAAGAAAAAATACAACTTTTGCTCCTCAACACATGTATCCAAAACTGCTTTTTGTAGCATTACGACGAAAAATTATTTTAGTTCATGCCAAATCTGCAAGAAAAGGACTACTTAAAAACTTTAAATGTAAAGTATGCAATAAATAGATAAATACCTACTGAAGCTTGTGTTGCATTAACACAATACATGAACATAAACACGATGACATACATACATTATCACTCATTTCAACTACCGTTCAATTATACAATTTGAAAAAATATATACAAACTAGGCAGCAAATCCTTTAAGTACTTATTATTATAATTATGATACTTTTCAGCTACTAGATTGACCAGTAGAGACTGTTTGAAGTAATAAAACTGACACTTAGTTAATAATGTACATTTGGAGCGTACCTTAGTAATTTATAATAAATAATTCCCTGACTTTTATTATGGTAACTAGATATAATATTTTTTGAACAAAGGCAAATAATGCATTAAAGTTATATTTTCAGATATAAAAGTTTTTTTAATAATAGTTTAAGGTATAGTACCTGGTGACCGAGCTTTGCTCGGATAGAATAACACATGTTTTACAAGTTAATTAGCAAAATTAAAACATTTACTGCTCAATGAAAACATGTATGTGGTTTAAATAAAACCGTTTTCATACCCCTTAATTAATATGGTATAAATACTGAACAAAAATGTAGCCCTCCGGTGGGGATCGATCACACGACCTTACATACGTGAGATTTGAGCGCTACTACTGTAACTGAGCTACGGCGTCAGCCGATTTCGCGTCGTCGTTTAAGAGGTTTTGGCCAACCTCAATTGTTTTAGCTTATCTTATAATGTCTTTAAATGCCCATAAAGTGTGTTATTATTATCCTGTGATCAACTGATTTTGTTAGAAACGGAATGAGGATTGAAAAGCAAAAGAGAAATTTAATTTACACCAATTATTTTGTTTGTTACAGTAGCTTCAAGCAATACAACGAATACGTTTTCTATCAAAACACGAATGATTTTTGAAATACTTTTCTCTGATTTTATTTCTCACAGTTATTTTACCCTTTAGTTTTAACAAATTGTTTAGTAATTTGACAAAACCTCTATTCACATATTGTTTCCCGCCGTCTTCAATCAAGAACTGTCAAACGGTTATAAAGAGCTGTTTTGGTTTGTATTGTTTACATTTTATTCTCCATAAGCGTAATGTTAAATTTTTAGATTTTAAACTTAATATTACAGTAAAACACGAATTTTCCTGGACATTAGACCTATCTAGAACTTATTTTCTACTCGGAAATTAGTTATTTCCAAAATTTAAAGAAATTCCTCGGTGCCGTTTTCGAGATCTATGTGAATATATATATATATATATATATATATATATATATATATATATATATATATATATATACAACCTTTCTCGTATTATAGTATTGGATAAATATACAAACCTTGCTCGTATTGGATTTTGTTATTAACAGCTATTTGTTTTTTATCAACTAATGGACAGTGCATTTGCCTCATTATTATCAGTCTTAATATGTAAACCGTAAAAATAAACAAGAAATTACCAAACTAAAGAAAACGATCGAAAAAACTTTTGTTACCAATCAAACGGATTACACACATCATTTTACATCTTTAATAATACGAGGCCGAAATACACGGCTAACATTTGATAAATATGTAGAAGGGTTGCATTTATTTCTATTCACCTGATATATTCCACTATTTAAATATTATACGTATGAATGAAGTCGGTTAGTGCTGCTGCGGCTACTTAGCCGGTTTGCCGCCATCAGACGGACAGACGGACAGATAGGTAGGTCACCAGTAGCTGGCCTTCACAGGGTCACTGACTGGAGCGTGTTGTAATCAGCAACTTGTGCAGTTATCACTCGATACTTGACTCGCCCTCCTCCCTGCGACCAGTCACTGCAATAAGTTGGTTTACACACAACTCTTAGGCATGTCTACTTGACTATATTGGGACCAGTCACTGTCATCAGCAGGTTTACACACAACTCTTAGGCATATATACTTGCCTATCTCTTGACCAGTTACTGTCATCAGCCAGTTTACACACAACTCTTAGGCATATCTACTTGACTCTCTGGCGTCCAGTCACTGTCATCAGCCGGTTTACACACAACTCTTAGGCATATCTACTTGACTCTCTGGCGACCAGTCACTGTCATCAGCCAGTTTACACACAACTCTTAGGGATATCTACTTGACTATCTGGCGTCCAGTCACTGTCATCAGCCGGTTTACACACAACTCTTAGGCATATCTACTTGACTATCTGGCGTCCAGTCACTGTCATCAGCCGGTTTACACACAACTCTTAGGGATATCTACTTGACTATCTGGCGTCCAGTCACTGTCATCAGCCGGTTTACACACAACTCTTAGGCATATCTACTTGACTATCTGGCGTCCAGTCACTGTCATCAGCCGGTTTACACACAACTCTTAGGAATATCTACTTGCCTATCTCTTGACCAGTTACTGTCATCAGCCAGTTTACACACAACTCTTAGGCATATCTACTTGACTATCTGGCGTCCAGTCACTGTCATCAGCCGGTTTACACACAACTCTTAGGCATATCTACTTGACTATCTGGCGTCCAGTCACTGTCATCAGCTGGTTTACACACAACTCTTAGGCATATCTACTTGACTATCTGGCGTCCAGTCACTGTCATCAGCCGGTTTACACACAACTCTTAGGCATATCTACTTGACTATCTGGCGTCCAGTCACTGTCATCAGCCGGTTTACACACAACTCTTAGGGATATCTACTTGACTATCTGGCGTCCAGTCACTGTCATCAGCCGGTTTACACACAACTCTTAGGCATATCTACTTGACTATCTGGCGTCCAGTCACTGTCATCAGCCGGTTTACACACAACTCTTAGGAATATCTACTTGACTATCTGGCGTCCAGTCACTGTCATCAGCCGGTTTACACACAACTCTTAGGCATATCTACTTGACTATCTGGCGTCCAGTCACTGTCATCAGCCGGTTTACACACAACTCTTAGGGATATCTACTTGACTATCTGGCGTCCAGTCACTGTCATCAGCTGGTTTACACACATCTCTTAGGCATATCTACTTGACTCTCTAGCGACCAGTCACTGTCATGAGCCGGTTTGCACACAAGCTTTAGGGCATGAATTCTTGACTATCTTGCATCCAGTCACTTTAATAGCCAGTTCTCAACCAACTCTCAGGACATGTTTATACCCTGAGAGTATATACATACCCTATTATGCATGTATACTCTCTAGAGACTATCGTGCGATTCTCTGTAATCAGCCAGCTCGTAGGGGCACACAGCTATAAAGTAGGTCTACTTGACCGCCAGTTGTGTTACCAATGACGTACGATAGTGATCGATTTAAAGGGACCGTAAATTTGGTTATATGTATTTGTAATATGATACCGAGCTGGCCATAACCGCTTGTTGTTGGCTTGTTTAAAAGGCCAATAATTCCACTTAATTCCCAAGTAATTACACTTCTCCATCTATGAACCTTCCATCAGTGCCTGATTAAGTAACTTTAGATTAATTTAGATTAGATTAACTTAGATTTTAACATGATTATTTTGCAGCACGCAAACATCTCTCAGTGCATGTGTAGTGTATAGTAACCAGCAACTACAAAATGCTATATCATCAAGTATCTTAGGAATGTATATCATCCTCTTCCTTAACAGTAATTGAATCAGCTAGCTCAATATGTACTTACGTAAGACATAATCACTTGGCTAGAAACATGTTTCTTAATTTTTACTACTTGCTAACTTGCAACCACTCGCAGGGTTGTTTCTTACTTTGCTTTCTAAGTTGCTCATTGCATTTTGTAGTTTTCTCGCCTTTGCCTTGTTCAGTTTGTTTCGCGTTCAGTCTAGTGAGATGGATTTCAATGAAAATTAGTGAGTGAAAATAATCTTCCTTTAGTTCTCAACTTCTTTTGCCTTCTGACAATTCTGAAAGCAACCTTGATATGGGTATTAGATCTCTTGGAGGTCACGAATTGTGCATCGTTGTGAGTTATGGTCGGTGGGATTGATGTGCCCTGGTGTGGATTACATTCACACTACGTTAAACAGATTAGATTATGGATGTGTCTAAAGGTAATGTTTTCACTTTACATATATCTTTACAAGATATTTTTATTCTTTTATATTAAAAATGAAACACAATAGCTCTGGTGGTTGCTATGGACACCTGTTACATATTTTCCATCATACAAATTACCAACAACCCCCCAGATCCATGTCAAAAATTCTCAAGAAAACAGTCAGTGAATATGGTATGGTATCTGGATAACCTTTTGTAGGATAACATTGGCAAATAAGCCAACACCGATAAGACTGCTAGTAATCACAGGCGAATTACACAACATCCAGTCTGCAAGCAAGCAACAGCTAATATGGCCAAGCTTTATCGTCACTTGATATCGGTGACGGAGACACCACGGCATCGCGGTTTGGTAACATAAGTGGCGGAGACGGAATCACGACTTGGTAACATACATGACGGAGGTGGTATCACAGCTTGGTAACATACGTGACGGAGGCGGCATCACGACTTGGTAACATAAGTGACGGATACGACATAACGACTTGGTAACATAAGTGACGGAGGTGGTATCGCGGCTTAGTAACAAAAGTGACGGAGGTGGCATCACGACCTGGTAACATAAGTAACTGATGCATCATCACGACTTGGTAACATACGTGACGGAGATATCATCACGACTTGGTAACATAAGTGACGGAGGCGGCATTACGACTTGGTAACATAAGTGACGGAGGGAGCATAATGGACTTAGTAACATTAGTGACGCAAACGGCATCACACCTTTGAAACGAGAGTGACGGAGGTGGCATCACTATGTCGTAATATAAGTCACAGAGGCGGCATCGGGGATTGGTAATTTGAAACGAGAGTGACGGAGGTGGCATCACTATGTCGTAATATAAGTCACAGAGGCGGCATCGGGGATTGGTAATATAAGTCACGGAGGCGGCATCGCGATTTGGTAATAAAAGTGACGGAGGCGACAACATCTTGGATTGGTAATTTAAGTGACGGAGGCGGCATCGCGATTTGGTAATAAAAGTGACGGAGGCGGCATCGCGATTTGGTAATAAAAGTGACGGAGGCGGCATCGCGTATTGGTAAAAAGCCGAGGAGGTGGCATCGCAATTTGGTAATATAAGTGATGGAAGAGGCATCGTGGGTTTGTAACATACATGACGGAGGCGGCGTCGCGGTTTAGTAATTTATATAAGTCACAGAGGCGACAGCATCGCGATTTGGTAATATAAGTCACGGAGGCGACATTACTGTGTGGTAATATAACTCACGGAGGCGACATCACTGTGTGGTAATATAACTCACGGAGGCGGCATCACTGTGTAGTAATATAAGTCACAGAGGCGACAGCATCGCGATTTGGTAATATAAGTCACGGAGGCAGCATCGCGGGTTGGTAATATTAGTCACGGAGGCGACATCACTGTGTGGTAATATAACTCACGGAGGCGACATCACTGTGTGGTAATATAACTCACGGAGGCGGCATCACTGTGTGGTAATATAACTCACGGAGGCGGCATCACTGTGTAGTAATATAAGTCACAGAGGCGACAGCATCGCGATTTGGTAATATAAGTCACGGAGGCAGCATCGCGGGTTGGTAATATTAGTCACGGAGGCGACATCACTGTGTGGTAATATAACTCACGGAGGCGACATCACTGTGTGGTAATATAACTCACGGAGGCGGCATCACTGTGTGGTAATATAAGTCACAGAGGCGACAGCATCGCGATTTGGTAATATAAGTCACGGAGGCGACATCACTGTGTGGTAATATAACTCACGGAGGTAGCATCGCGGGTTGGTAATATAAGTCACGGAGGCGGCATCACTGTGTGGTAATATAAGTCACGGAGGCGACAGCATCGCGATTTGGTTATTTAAGTGACGGAGGCAGCATCGCGGGTTGGTAATATAAGTCACGGAGGCGGCATCACTGTCTGGTAATATAAGTCATGGCGGCGACATCACTGTGTGGTAATATAAGTAACGGAGGCGACATCGCCATTTGGTAGTATAAGTCACGGAGGTGGCATCACTGTGTAGTAATATAAGTCACGGAGGCGACATCATGTGTTGGTAATATAAGTCACGGAGGCGACATCACTCGCGGGTGTAATATAAGTCACGGAGGCAGCTTCGCGGGTTGGTAATATAAGTCACGGAGGCGGCATCACTGTGTGGTAATATAAGTCACCGAGGCGACATCACTGTGTGGTAATATAAGTCACGGAGGCGACATCGCCATTTGGTAGTATAAGTCACGGAGGCGACAGCATCGTGATTTGGTAATATAAGTCACGGAGGCAGCATCGCGGGTTGGTAATATAAGTCACGGAGGCGGCATCACTGTCTGGTAATATAAGTCATGGCGGCGACATCACTGTGTGGTAATATAAGTAACGGAGGCGACATCGCCATTTGGTAGTATAAGTCACGGAGGCGACAGCATCGTGATTTGGTAATATAAGTCACGGAGGCGGCATCGCGGATTGGTAATATAAGTCACGCAGGCGGCTTTACCATGTAGTAATATAACGGAGGCGGCATCGCGGATTGGTAATGTAAGTCACGGAGGCAGCATCGCGGCTTGGTAATGTAAGTCACGGAGGCGGCATCGCGGATTGGTAATAAGTCACGGAGGCAGCATCGCGGATTGGTAATGTAAGTCACGGAGGCGGCATCGCGATTTGGTAATTTAAGTGACGGAGGTAGCATCGCGGATTGGTAATATAAGTGACTGAGGTAGCATCGCGGATTAGTAATATAAGTTACGAAGGCAGCATCGCGGGTTGGCAATATAAGTCACGGAGGCAACATCGCGAGTTGGTAATATAAGTAACGGAGGCGACATCGCCATTTGGTAGTATAAGTCACGGAGGCGACAGCATCGTGATTTGGTAATATAAGTCACGGAGGTGGCATCACAGTGTAGTATTATAAGTCACGGAGGCGGCATCGCGGATTGGTAATATAAGTCACGCAGGCGGCTTTACCATGTAGTAATATAACGGAGGCGGCATCGCGGATTGGTAATGTAAGTCACGGAGGCAGCATCGCGGCTTGGTAATGTAAGTCACGGAGGCGGCATCGCGGCTTGGTAATGTAAGTCACGGAGGCAGCATCGCGGATTGGTAATGTAAGTCACGGAGGCGGCATCGCGGATTGGTAATGTAAGTCACGGAGGCAGCATCGCGGATTGGTAATGTAAGTCACGGAGGCGGCATCGCGGATTGGTAATGGAAGTCACGGAGGCGGCATCGCGGATTGGTAATGTAAGTCACGGAGGCGGCATCGCGGATTTGTAATGTAAGTCACGGAGGTGGCATCGCGGCTTGGTAATGTAAGTCACGGAGGCGGCATCGCGGATTGGTAATGTAAGTCACGGAGGCGGCATCGCGGATTGGTAATGTAAGTCACGGAGGCGGCATCGCGGATTGGTAATGTAAGTCACGGAGGCGGCATCGCGGATTGGTAATGGAAGTCACGGAGGCGGCATCGCGGATTGGTAATGTAAGTCACGGAGGCAGCATCGTGGATTTGTAATGTAAGTCACGGAGGCGGCATCGCGGATTGGTAATGTAAGTCACGGAGGCAGCATCGCGGATTGGTAATGTAAGTCACGGAGGCGGCATCGCGGATTGGTAATGTAAGTCACGGAGGCAGCATCGCGGCTTGGTAATGTAAGTCACGGAGGCAGCATCGTGGATTGGTAATGTAAGTCACGGAGGCGGCATCGCGGATTGGTAATGGAAGTCACGGAGGCGGCATCGCGGATTGGTAATGGAAGTCACGGAGGCGGCATCGCGGATTGGTAATGTAAGTCACGGAGGCGGCATCGCGGATTGGTAATGTAAGTCACGGAGGCAGCATCGTGGATTGGTAATGTAAGTCACGGAGGCAGGCATCGCGGATTGGTAATGTAAGTCACGGAGGCAGCATCGCGGATTGGTAATGTAAGTCACGGAGGCGGCATCGCGGATTGGTAATGTAAGTCACGGAGGCGGCATCGCGGATTGGTAATGTAAGTCACGGAGGCGGCATCGCGGATTGGTAATGTAAGTCACGGAGGCAGCATCGCGGATTGGTAATGTAAGTCACGGAGGCGGCATCGCGGCTTGGTAATGTAAGTCACGGAGGCAGCATCGCGGCTTGGTAATGTAAGTCACGGAGGCAGCATCGCGGATTGGTAATGTAATCACGGAGGCAGCATCGCGGATTGGTAATGTAAGTCACGGAGGCAGCATCGCGGATTGGTAATGTAAGTCACGGAGGCAGCATCGCGGATTGGTAATGTAAGTCACGGAGGCAGCATCGCGGATTGGTAATGTAAGTCACGGAGGCAGCATCGCGGATTGGTAATGTAAGTCACGGAGGCGGCATCGCGGCTTGGTAATGTAAGTCACGGAGGCAGCATCGCGGATTGGTAATGTAAGTCACGGAGGCGGCATCGCGGATTGGTAATGTAAGTCACGGGGGCAGCATCGCGGATTGGTAATGTAAGTCACGGAGGCAGCATCGCGGATTGGTAATGTAAGTCACGGAGGCAGCATCGCGGATTGTAATGTAAGTCACGGAGGCAGCATCGCGGATTTGGTAATGTAAGTCACGGAGGAAGCATCGCGGATTGGTAATGGAAGTCACGGAGGCAGCATCGCGGCTTGGTAATGTAAGTCACGAAGGCAGCATCGCGGATTGGTAATGTAATCACGGAGGCAGCATCGCGGATTGGTAATGTAAGTCACGGAGGCAGCAACGCGGCTTGGTAATGTAAGTCACGGAGGCAGCATCGCGGATTGGTAATGTAAGTCACGGAGGCAGCATCGCGGATTGGTAATGTAAGTCACGGAGGCAGCATCGTGGATTTGTAATGTAAGTCACGGAGGCGGCATCGCGGATTGGTAATGTAAGTCACGGAGGCAGCATCGCGGATTGGTAATGTAAGTCACGGAGGCAGCATCGCGGATTGGTAATGTAAGTCACGGAGGCAGCATCGCGGATTGGTAATGTAAGTCACGGAGGCAGCATCGCGGCTTGGTAATGTAAGTCACGGAGGCAGCATCGCGGATTGGTAATGTAAGTCACAGAGGCAGCATCGCGGATTGGTAATGTAAGTCACGGAGGCAGCAACGCGGCTTGGTAATGTAAGTCACGGAGGCAGCATCGCGGATTGGTAATGTAAGTCACGGAGGCAGCATCGCGGATTGGTAATGTAAGTCACGGAGGCGGCATCGCGGATTGGTAATGTAAGTCACGGAGGCGGCATCGCGGATTGGTAATGTAAGTCACGGAGGCGGCATCGCGGATTGGTAATGTAAGTCACGGAGGCGGCATCGCGGCTTGGTAATGTAAGTCACAGAGGCGGCATCGCGGATTGGTAATGTAAGTCACGGAGGCGGCATCGCGGCTTGGTAATGTAAGTCACAGAGGCGGCATCGCGGATTGGTAATGTAAGTCACGGAGGCAGCAACGCGGCTTGGTAATGTAAGTCACGGAGGCAGCATCGCGGCTTGGTAATGTAAGTAACGGAGGCGGCATCGCGGTTTGGTAACTTAAGTGACGTTAGTTTTTATTTAAAATACTGAATTCAGTAAGTACCACCCTTACTTATATGATTAATTTGAAAGATGGGTTTTTTCTCAAGCAAATACTTGTTATCAATAAAGATAAATAAAATATCGACATTAAAACGCAGTTTAGAGCAATATTAGATATATTTTTAAGTTTATAGATATTAATTTTATTAGCATTTGATACATAAAGGTTATGTAAGAAATAACCATCAGCAGTGTAATTAAAATCGATATGGTTTGTTTAGATTTTTCATCGATTTTGAATGTATTTTAAATAATTTATACATATATATATATATATATATATATATATATATATATATATATAATTATGTATTTTACGTATAAGGAATTTTATTAGTGGTACAAATTAGAATATTCAATCAAATTTATTTAATCGTAAATTAATTATAAATAATTAAGCTAAGAACTCTTTGTATTTATTATATTTGTTTAAGATTTCAGGTTTGTATTTTTTATGTTTTAAGTATGTTGCTTCTTAACACTGAAATTGCAACCTCTCATGGGCTTACAGCTGGTCAAATAAAAATGTTTGTGCGCCAGAATCAGAAATGAAGATCACCCAGTATCATATCCACTACTTAATTGTTTATTTTTCGTTTTTTTTTAACCTTATGTCCAGGAGGCAGAAATCTGTACACCTGAGGTTGATTGGTTTCCCGGGACCCATCTTAATGACCGATTGCGAATAAATTACACTTTTTCAATAACGTTAATTATTATACATAAACATGGCTTCGAAATGTAAACCTAGATGAAACCTGTGAAAAATAATTTATATGTGATACCAATAATGTATATGTTGTTAATTTAGATAACACTAAAATAGGGATCACGAACACACAACACTCATAGCACCATTGTTTACAGTTAACCTGATGCTACCTGAGGTATTACCACTATGTAGCTGTAACAGCATCATTTGCATCATTTGTAGCATCATTTGTAGCGGTAACAGCGGTATTTGCATCAGCAAATGTACCATTACAACTCGACTGGCAAATTGGAAATAGATTATTAATTTGTTTTTCCCACTTATGGGAAGTAAATTTGTTTACAAATTATCTACAATAAATCATTTGATTTCTTAAGCTACAGCTGTTGTTTTACTTTCCATTAGCATTATGCTTTACTATCCAATGCCATCTGAATCATTCATTAATGTAAAACTATGAAGTGAATGTGCACTGTACAAAATGAACAGATTTATTCACCACGTTAATAGTTTACGGGTTTTGGGGATTATGTATTTATATTTTTTATTTTCTGTCTGATAAAAACTCACGTGTTTATAATTATGTCGGCCAAATAAAAAATAATTACGGTGTTTATACATATTACGTTTGTTATAATAATCAGCTGTTGTATATCTTTCCTATAAAAGCCGTATTACAGTTAGGTTTTGTTTGGTTTTAGGTTGGATAAGAAAAATTGTGAATCAATCCACTCAGATTTATTTGTTTTGTAGTAATGTTATTAATATGTCTTATCGTTTCAGTATTGTTATTAACTATGCCGCAACCCAGAATATCTAATTTTTCACAATGAAGCCGTAATGCTATTCGACTTCAGAACATGGCCAATCTGAAAGTTAACACGAATTTACTGTTAGGCGTTACGAAGTTCGCAGGGTCAGATAGTAGCAAATATAAGAAACCTAATGTTTTTATGTTATTGGTTTTACCTAACGAAACTACTCAATATAGGCACTCATTATAGGCTCATAGTCCACCTAAAATTTGTTATATATATTGGTCTTACAGAGCATTTAATTTCAAAATAAATATAATTTCAATATACTTTCTGTTACCCTGATTCACAAAACGGTCCAATTACCTTGACAACAGAGTTATTTGCGATCGTTTGCCCTCTCAGCTGATGCACGCCACGACACGCAGCGTCGGTAAACAGCTGGACAAGGCCGCCCGATATGCATCGCCTCTGTTTCATCAACAATGTTTGCGAGTGCCAGTTCTCCACCCGGAACACTCCAGTATACGAGTTGTCACTTCTCTATTGATCCGATCATGTAAACCTTGTAATAAAAACGGACATGGAGTATTACAGGGAAATTGTTTCGGCCAATTTCTTTTCAGTGTAGGAGGAAGTTCGCCTTGTGTTAAAGGAGTTTCCCTCCTGTCCCTTGGTACTCTCATTGGTTTAACTGCCTATGAAAGTCCCAGTGAAACTTGTGGTATCCTAATTATTATATTTTTACAATTTTTGTTGGTCAGTAAAACAATTTTTCTTTTAATATTTATTTTGTATTTTTTATTTATTTCAAACTTCGATAGAACAATTTAGGTTTGATGTGCTAACTAAAAAAAATTGGTCTAAAATATATATAAATATGTAATGAGAAAAACTAAATTTCCAGCCCCCCAAACATATATTATCAAAATATATTATCAAAATATATTTATAATGACTTTTAAGTTGATCCACGTTTAAAACAAATTAACTCAGGTTCTTCGAAACTATCATTAAGCTCGTCCATTTTACGGGTTGTATGACTTAGTGTCGAGAAGCGGGATAGTTAGTTATTATGACCAAATATCGTTACTGACCTGATATCGTTACCAATAAATAAAACGAAAAAAATAGTTTTCAGCTCAAAAATGTTTTATTTGTTATAAGTTAGATTAAATTAAATAATTAGTAAAATTTGTTAAACTAAAATATAACTTTTGAATATGGTATAGTGTTAAAATATGTGTTTAAAAGTAATGATAAGTGAAACAAATCGATATCTAAGTTCACAGCTCGTTATTTATTTCTGTTAAATCTTGAATATCACATGTTGAGTAACGTTGTCTAGTATTCCGCAAACCTGGTTTTTAGAGCTCACAACTTTATTGTATTAGGTTGTAGGCCAGTTTAAGTATACAACAACCCTTTTCCAAAAAGTATAGAAAAATGGTAATCATCCAATATAATAGTGGGTGCTCCCGTTTTTACACACACACACACACACACACACACACACACACACACACACACACACACACACACACACAACACACACACACACACACACACACACACACACATATATATATATATATATATATATATATATATATATAATACAATTCATCTCATGTTCAAGTATGAATGAGAAATGAGTCTTAGATGATTGTGGCGCGATCTCATGGTCTTGTTACTGACTAAGGCCGAAATGTATTATTAAATAATAACCCGACAGTCACAAGAGACCAGCAGTTTAACGTAATAGTACTAAACTATACTCTTAGACTTGCATACTTGTGCACAACATAGTACATGAACCAGAAAACATATTGAATATAATGCAATTAGATAAAATCAATCCCATATTTGAAAAAAATTAATGAATTGAAGAAACTGTAATATTAATATACATATCTTTTCTATCGCACTACATGACAAATTCAACACAATATGTTCCTTAAACCGAAAATTATATTAATTATTTAATTATATTTAGAGGTTACATTTTTGTACACACTTGAAAATGGGATAATCCCCAAAACATTTTGTGTTAAAATAAAATGAAATAATGCAAGGGTACTATGGTATTCATTGACAATAAATAATATAAATAGTAGCCCTATTAGTGAACGTTAGTAAAATATATATATTAACGACTATTGTGTTTGGTTTTTGGGCACCTAAAGAAAAAAATAACATGTTCCCGGGCTTAAGTTTTGCCATGAGACCTACGGTAATAGGTTCTTCCCTATGGGAAATTCGCTAATATAAAATTTAAAAAAAAACATCGTAAAGACATATGCCTTTTTATTTTATAAATATAAAAGGTAATTTCTTATTTTTTCTTCAGAAGGTGTGAAGAAACCATACTTCAAAAACACTTAAATGTTATTTAATAACCGAAATAATAAATCTTGACTACTTATTGATAAAACAATTTTTCCCTTCCAATTATCATTCTTAAATTGATTTTTTTTTAAACTAAATGTTGATTAATTGTAGTTAAAATGTTTCATTTTGTAATAATACTCATACATTTATAATAATACTCTATCATGGGTGAGTATTTTTGTATTAAGTAAAAACTTTAAAAATTATGAGTATTTTGATTACATTAAGATGGTTATATTTTTCAATCCATTAAAAAATATTTCATTAATTAAAACATTAATGTATAAATTAAAATCAAAATTTATATTAAAACTATAACAAATAAATAAATTAAATTGTAAACATAACGTTATGAAAATATTTGTTTTATAAGTGTTTATGTAGCCTAGCTGTAAATGCGAAGCTGCAACTGTCCTCTTAGAGAAAAAATATAAATTTACGAACCCTCGCACAAGGTCTGACACAAAAATAAAATTATAAGCAAATTATCGTATACAAATTTGCGAAAGTGGAAGAATTTGTGAAATCCAATTTCTCCAGATGGAGAAAGCAAGTTACCTTGACAAGAGACGAGACGACCGGCAGCATGTTGATAGTGATGTGACAATTGCAGCAGTCCCGAATACACTGGCAGCGGCGACGCAAAATAAATAGAACCGGTTTAGTTGATTTTCTTTTTGACTAATTATTCAATTTTTCGACCTCTAAACAGTAAATCTTCACTATCAGATTCCCGATCACTTTAGACTATATAAATAACCGTACCAAATTAATCACATAATATACGAACAAATTTAAAACGAAATTTATGAACTATAAATTGTGCATGAAGAACAACGAACATTAATAAATAAAACGAAAAATTAATAATGGAATGTTATCAAGAAGTAGTTTGCAAGTGTTCAATTTTAGCGATCTAGATCAGGTCACAAAAGGAACAGAGCGCGCGCATTAATGAGTGATTGACACAGAGTATCGCGTCTACATCTTCACACTACACAGAGCATACGACTGGCAAGTGAGCGGTGCAGAGTGCAGTAGGTCCTACAGTATTACCATACGTCCCTGGCCGGAGACTTTCAATGTTACGGTTGAGACCACAGGACACTGACTGACTATCAGACTGCCCGGCGACCACTTGGCCACGGTCGCTTTAGCCTCGCGCGGGGGGCGCCCCTCCCTTTACGCTACAGTCACTGTATGCAACTACTGTAATTTTACTGACTATCAGACTACCCGGCGACCACTTGGCCACAGTCGCTTTAGCCTCGCGCGGGGGGCGCCCCTCCCTTTACGCTACAGTCACTGTATGCAACTACTGTAATTTTACTGTCTATCAGACTGCCCGGTGACCATTTGGCCACAGTCGCTTTAGCCTCGCGCGGGGGGCGCCCCTCCCTTTACGCTACAGTCACTGTATGCAACTACTGTAATTTTACTGACTATCAGACTGCCCGGTGACCATTTGGCTACAAAGTAGTTACAGAGCATACTTTAATTCTAATAGTTTTCATTAGTTTTATTGATGACGGTTTTTAAACATAAAGCATACTATAGTGTGCTAATGTACTGATGATGTACGAGAGATATCCGCTGATACTATAGTTGACTAGTCTGGAGGTGAAGCTGGCAGTGACGGGGAACGACGCCAATGCCAGCAATGCCAGCCAGCTACAACGACAAATCGCTCTCGCTAATGAAGTTGTCACACTCCAGGTGATTGTGACTGATTTGGGCTCTGTTCGCATCGCTCAGAGTTTTATAGCTTTCCGAATGTTCATCTAGATTTATTCTTCGGGTAAATAATTTGGCAGACTCGCCAAGTTAAGAATGGACAAAAAAGTATGTAACCCCTATTTGAAAAATAATAATGAATAAGTGGGTGATAGTGACTCTTTGAGGTCAAAACTTAGTCAAAATGTAAAGAAGTGTTCATTGAAGAGTTGTTTTCAGTTTAAATATACGCTCAACTTATCCCTTACACGCTGTTTAGTACATTTAGATTTCAGGAAAACAAGTCGATAAAACCAATAATGAGAGGGAGTTCATCAAAACATATGAAGGGATTTGGCGGCACCAGAGGACCCAAGCCGTATCCCTTGCAACATAAGACAACACAGCCTTACAGGCTGTAGTTGGACGTAGGTAATTAACTTCCGAGTTTTTATAAGGAAAGAAAACAACTACCACCTTGGAAAATATGCATTTTAATGTAAAACCAGAATGTTTTCTTGGATTTCCCGACATGTTATTGAGTTATAAAAATATTGCGCAACTCCTCGTGAACTTTTGTAAACAAGAGCAAAACAAATCAGCAAGACCTAAGCAATTTTCTGTCTTACATAATCATCGGTTTGGGAAGAATCTCTGAGCCTCGGCATTCATTGCTTCGTCACAGTACATCAACTAATATTATTCCTTACAGCTTTGTTTTCTAATAATCCTTTACTTTTAATCCTACCACACCTTTGGATCACTGCACTTACAGTACATATTATTGGTCTATAACTTGTATTTATTTTCATTAATATGCATATGTTCTTTAGTTTTATTAATAAATTGCTTTAAAATAAATCAAATTATAAACTCGTTATATACCACAGATTAGGAAATCAAAATAAACGGCGATGTTGCATTTTACTCCACATTTCACTATCCACTTGAAACTTACATGTTTTGAATACTAAAAATTACGGATATTTTCTAATTTTTTATGACAAATACTAGCTGACCCGGCGAACTCGTAACGCCTTGTTAGGAGTTACGAAGTTAGTTGTTTGTTAGTTTGTGTAAATACATGTTTACTATAAGATTGGTCATGTTCTGAAATTGATTAGTATTACAGCTTCATTGTGTAGATACTTTGGGTCACGGTATATTAAAAACATTTCCACAAAACAAATAGGTCTGATTGGATTGATTCACAATTTTCTAAACGAACCAAAACCCAAACCAAACCTAACAGCACGTAACACGGTAACACGGCTTTTATAGGAAAGATATACAACAGCTGATTATTATAATAAACATAATATGTATAAACATTGTAATTATTTTTTATTTTGCCATCATATAAGCACGTGACTTTTAATCAGACAGAAAAAAATAATCCCCAAAAACCGTAAACTATTAACGTGGCAAATAAAGCTTTTCATTTTGTACAGCACATATTTACTTCATAGTTTTGGATTTTCATTGGATTGTAAAGCATATTGTTAATGTAAAGTAAACCAACAGGTAAAGCTTAAGTCAAAATCTCATCAAAACAGTCACAACACAGTCAAACAGTCAGTCAGTCAATCAAACAGTCTAAATGCTTTATTTGTAGAAAATTTATAAAACAAACTTAGTCTCCTTAAGGTTATCATTAGAAATTTTAGACGCCATAAAATGGAAGCTTATGTAGTTTTCGAAAAAATGTTTTCACTAAACCTTCCCAACACATGTAGAGCAACTTCCTAAAATTTCATGGCAATCGGATAAAGTTTGGCAACGCATAAAGGACATACATATATACATACATTCATTTATATATATACAGATTATTATTTTAAAGGTTGCTCTAATTAGTAATCATGATAACCGTAGGCCCATACAGCATGAGTTTTACGAGGCTAAAAATGTTTTGGCAGTTTTAAAGTCTCACAAAATCATTGAGACTTAATTCTCTTCTTACTTTCGTATATAAGAAATTATAAATTGATTTCCTTTTTCAGATACTTAGCAAAAAACTTACCAAGAAACAACTCTGACACTGACTATTCACTTTCTCATAATGATATCAAAATAAGAAGTATGCATCACAAATTTTCTAGACACTACAACAAACAAGAAATTTAGTGACATTTATCGAAGGACAACTAAAATAACACTAATTTCGGTTTCATACTTTTTTTACTTTTGCTTGACACTACTAGCTATCATGTACATGGTGATAAAATGATATGGGTTTAGACTTGAGTTCCCTACGGTAAGCACGTTCCCTGATAATCTCAAGACGAAAGCTCATAATTATGAAAAGTGAACGACTTTACAACTCCAGATATTAAAGCTGCACTGCTCCCAAGCCGCACTGCTCCCTAGCCGCACTGCTCCCAAGACGCACTGCTCCCTAGCCGCACTGCTCCCAAGCCGCACTGCTCCCTAGCCGCACTGCTCCCAAGCTGCACTGCTCCCAAGCCGCACTGCTCCCTAGCCGCACTGCTCCCAAGACGCACTGCTCCCTAGCCGCACTGCTCCCAAGCCGCACTGCTCCCAAGCCGCACTGCTCCCAAGCCGCACTGCTCCAAAGACGCACTGCTCCCTAGCCGCACTGCTCCCAAGACGCACTGCTCCCTAGCCGCACTGCTCCCTAGCCGCACTGCTCCCAAGATGCACTGCTCCCAAGATGCACTGCTCTCAAGACGCACTGCTCCCTAGCCGCACTGTTCCCTAGCCGCACTGCTCCCTAGCCGCACTGCTCCCAAGACGCACTGCTCCCTAGCCGCACTGCTCCCAAGACGCACTGCTCCCTAGCCGCACTGCTCCCTAGCCGCACTGCTCCCTAGCCGCACTGCTCCCAAGACGCACTGCTCCCTAGCCGCACTGCTCCCTAGCCGCACTGTTCCCTAGCCGCACTGCTCCCTAGCCGCACTGCTCCCTAGCCGCACTGCTCCCAAGACGCACTGCTCCCTAGCCGCACTGCTCCCAAGACGCACTGCTCCCTAGCCGCACTGCTCCCTAGCCGCACTGCTCCCAAGACGCACTGCTCCCTAGCCGCACTGCTCCCTAGCCGCACTGCTCCCTAGCCGCACTGCTCCCTAGCCGCACTGCTCCCTAGCCGCACTGCTCCCTAGCCGCACTGCTCCCTAGCCGCACTGCTCCCAAGACGCACTGCTCCCTAGCAGCACTGCTCCCTAGCCGCACTGCTCCCTAGCCGC
Organism: Nephotettix cincticeps; assembly: GCA_023375725.1. NCBI lineage: Eukaryota > Metazoa > Arthropoda > Insecta > Hemiptera > Cicadellidae > Nephotettix > Nephotettix cincticeps. Next base: position 90,805,840 of record CM041786.1, on the reverse strand, counting down.
ACTGCTCCCTAGCCGCACTGCTCCCTAGCCGCACTGCTCCCTAGCCGCACTGCTCCCTAGCCGCACTGCTCCCTAGCCGCACTGCTCCCTAGCCGCACTGCTCCCTAGCCGCACTGCTCCCAAGCCGCACTGCTCCCTAGCCGCACTGCTTTTAAGACGCACTGCTCCTGTATATCTTATCGATAAAATAATTATTTTTTTGTTTATTAAAATAACAAATGGGCTCGAGTATTAGTTATTTTAAACATTTTTTCTTACCTAAAATATCAAGTTCGAGGGGCCTCTCTGTATAGTGTGTAAAGTTGAGTGACCGTTGCAAGTGAAGGTGATTATAATTCAATGTCATGACGTCACAATGGGGACGGGAACGTTGCCTTCGCTAGTCAAAGGCGACTTTCAACCGGGATATCGTCCACCTTAATTTACCCCATAAAATAAAAAGTTTTAAAAATAATGACTTTGATCAAATTTACACTACTTGGGATTCCTAAATATAATGACACTAACAAAATTTATGCTTTGCAAAATTTAACAAAAGATGATTCAAAGTATTAGCCAAAAAAGTCAGAATCTTAAAATTAATTCCTACTACATGGTGGTAAGGAGGTGGGAATCTCAACATAATTTATAATTCCCCACAGTGAACATTAAATTATCTCAGCCATTGATAAAATTTTTCAAATACATTACAACGGCCGTCAGAGTATAATATATAATTTCTCATGTTTTAGAGTACGTACAACCACGTTATAGTTAGTATTAAAATGACAATTAATTGTCGTACTTCTTCATTTACATTTTGTATTATTACAAAGATCTGAGGTTTTTGTTGAGTTTGTCCAGTCTAGTCTTATTGTAAACTAAATATTTTGTTAGATGAATTAATGATGGGTTTGAAATTATATTAAATGTTAAAAAACTCATTTAACATTGTCCATGAAAAATCTATATAATAAAAATTAGGGTTGTTTACGTATGCTGAGACGTTGTATTCTATTCATACATAGTTATTCATTTATTAACTAATTTTACGTTTCGTGCGTTAGAGAAGCCGAAACAAGTCTTATACTTTACTTTCAGTGCATTAAAAAAATAAAAAATGTACTAAACTGTAATTTAGGTTACATGATATAGTTAGTAATAGTTTCAAATTATATTCCAACCATGAAAAGTGATCAACACAAACTAAGAAAAAATTATGCTGTAAAACATAAAAGCGAGCAACTTAACGGTATTTGTCATTAACATCTAATATAATTCAAAAGTGATATAAAAAATCATTTATTATAAGAAATGTGAATTTAAAACCTTGGACTAAGTAACGCCTACACAATATAAAAACAACAACCAACAAGAAATTTGCAACTTTTAAGTAGGGCCTGTTAAGACACCTACAATAAGTCCCCACAATAATTTAGTAAGGTAGGCACGTAATGTCAGAGGGTGATTGCCGCCTTATATAATAGAGTTGTATAAGAGGATGACACCTTGGGCGACCTTGGGCTCACGTGAGAACGAGACACGTCCCAGGGACTGCGGCGATGAAGCAGCGATCAGTGGTAATGAATACTAGGTGCAAGGCTACGTATACCACTGCAAGTACCACGGTCTGAGAGCGAGACACGTTCCTGGGACTGCGGCGATGAAGCAGCGATCAGTGGTAATGAATACTAGGTGCAAGGTTACGTACACCACTGCAAGTACCACGGTCTGAGAGCGAGACACGTTCTTTGGACTACGTCGATGTAGCAGTGATCAGTGGTAATGAATACTAGGTGCAAGGCTACGTATACCACTGCAAGTACCACGGTCTGAGAGCGAGACACGTTCCTGGGACTGCGGCGATGAAGCTGCGATCAGTGTTAATGAATACTAGGTGCAAGGTTACGTACACCACTGCAAGTGCCACGGTCTGAGAGCAAGACACGTTCTTTGGACTACGTCGATGAAGCAGTGATCAGTGGTAATGAATACTAGGTGCAAGGCTACGTACACCACTGCAAGTACCACGGTCTGAGAGCGAGACACGTTCTTTGGACTACGTCGATGTAGCAGTGATCACTGGTAATGAATACTAGGTGAAAGGTTACGTACACCACTGCAAGTACCACGGTCTGAGAGCGAGACACGTTCTTTGGACTACGTCGATGTAGCAGTGATCAGTGGTAATGAATACTAGGTGCAAGGCTACGTACACCACTGCAAGTACCACGGTCTGAGAGCGAGACACGTTCTTTGGACTACGTCGATGTAGCAGTGATCAGTGTTAATGAATACTAGGTGAAAGGTTACGTACACCACTGCAAGTACCACGGTCTGAGAGCGAGACACGTTCTTTGGACTACGTCGATGTAGCAGTGATCAGTGGTATTGAATACTAGGTGCAAGGTTACGTACACCACTGCAAGTACCACGGTCTGAGAGCAAAACACGTCCCAGGGACTGCGGCGATGAAGCAGCGATCAGTGGTAATGAATACTAGGTGCAAGGCTACGTATACCACTGCAAGTACCACGGTCTGAGAGCGAGACACGTCCCAGGGACTGCGGCGATGAAGCAGCGATCAGTGGTAATGAATACTAGGTGAAAGGCTACGTATACCACTGCAAGTACCACGGTCTGAGAGCGAGACACGTTCCTGGGACTGCGGCGATGAAGCTGCGATCAGTGGTAATGAATACTAGGTGCAAGGCTACGTATACCACTGCAAGTACCACGGTCTGAGAGCGAGACACGTTCCTGGGACTGCGGCGATGAAGCTGCGATCAGTGGTAATGAATACTAGGTGCAAGGCTACGTATACCACTGCAAGTACCACGGTCTGAGAGCGAGACACGTTCCTGGGACTGCGGCGATGAAGCTGCGATCAGTGTTAATGAATACTAGGTGCAAGGTTACGTACACCACTGCAAGTACCACGGTCTGAGAGCAAAACACGTCCCAGGGACTGCGGCGATGAAGCAGCGATCAGTGGTAATGAATACTAGGTGCAAGGCTACGTATACCACTGCAAGTACCACGGTCTGAGAGCGAGACACGTTCTTTGGACTACGTCGATGTAGCAGTGATCAGTGGTAATGAATACTAGGTGCAAGGCTACGTACACCACTGCAAGTACCACGGTCTGAGAGCGAGACACGTTCCTGGGACTGCGGCCATGTAGCAGTGATCAGTGGTAATGTATACTAGGTGCAAGGCTACGTACACCACAGCAAGTACCACGGTCTGAGAGCGAGACACGTTCTTTGGACTACGTCGATGTAGCAGTGATCAGTGGTAATGAATACTAGGTGCAAAGTTACGTACACCTCTGCAAGTACCACGGTCTGAGAGCGAGACTCGTTCCTGGGACTGCGTCGATGTAGCAGTGATCAGTGGTAATGAATACTAGGTGCAAGGCTACGTATACCACTGCAAGTACCACGGTCTGAGAGCGAGACACGTTCCTGGGACTGCGGCGATGTAGTGATCAGTGGTAATGAATACTAGGTGCAAGGCTACGTACACCACTGCAAGTACCACGGTCTGAGAGCGAGACACGTTCCTGGGACTGCGGTGATGTAGCAGTGATCAGTGGTATTGAATACTAGGTGAAAGGTTACGTACACCACTGCAAGTACCACGGTCTGAGAGCGAGACACGTTCCTGGGACTGCGGCGATGAAGCAGCGATCAGTGGTAATGAATACTAGGTGCAAGGCTACGTATACCACTGCAAGTACCACGGTCTGAGAGCGAGACACGTTCCTGGGACTGCGGCGATGAAGCAGCGATCAGTGGTAATGAATACTAGGTGCAAGGCTACGTATACCACTGCAAGTACCACGGTCTGAGAGCGAGACACGTTCCTGGGACTGCGGCGATGAAGCAGCGATCAGTGGTAATGAATACCAGGTGCAAGGTTACGTACACCGCTGCAAGTACCACGGTCTGAGAGCGAGACACGTTCTTTGGACTACGTCGATGTAGCAGTGATCAGTGGTAATGAATACTAGGTGCAAGGCTACGTATACCACTGCAAGTACCACGGTCTGAGAGCGAGACACGTTCCTGGGACTGCGGCGATGAAGCTGCAATCAGTGGTAATGAATACTAGGTGCAAGGCTATGTGCACCACTGCAAGTACCACGGTCTGAGAGCGAGACACGTTCCTGGGACTGCGGCCATGTAGCAGTGATCAGTGGTAATGTATACTAGGTGCAAGGCTACGTACACCACAGCAAGTTCCACGGTCTGAGAGCGAGACACGTTCCTGAGACTGCGGCGATGTAGCAGTGATCAGTTGTAAAAAATACTAAGTGCCAGGGTACGTACACAACTGCAATAACCACGGTTTGAGAGCGAGACACGTTCTTGGGACTGCGGCGATTTAGCAGTAATCAGTTGTATTGAATACTAGGTGCAAAGTTACGTACACCACTTCACTAACCACGGTCTAATAGCGAGACTCGTTCCTGGGACAGCGTCGATGTAGCAGTGATCAGTGGTAATGAATACTAGGTGCAAGGCTACGTACACCACTGCAATAACCACATTCAATAAGCGAGACACGTTCCTGGGACTGCGGTGAAGTAGCAGTGATCAGTGGTAATAAATACTAGGTGCAAGGCTACGTACACCCCTGCAATAACCACATTCTATAAGCGAGACACGTTCCTGTGACTGCGTCGATGTAGCAGTGATCAATGGTAATGAATACTCGGTGCAAGGCTACGTACACCAATGCAAGTACCACTGTCTGAGAGCGAGACACGTTCCTGGGACTGCGGTGATGTAGCAGTGATCAGTGGTATTGAATACTAGGTGAAAGGTTACGTACACCACTGCAAGTACCACGGTCTGAGAGCGAGACACGTTCCTGGGACTGCGGTGATGTAGCAGTGATCAGTGGTATTGAATACTAGGTGCAAGGTTACGTACACCACAGCAAGTTCCACGGTCTGAGAGCGAGACACGTTCCTGGGACTGCGGTGATGTAGCAGTGATCAGTGGTATTGAATACTAGGTGCAAGGCTACGTACACCACAGCAAGTTCCACGGTCTGAGAGCGAGACACGTTCCTGAGACTGCGGCGATGTAGCAGTGATTAGTAGTAAAAAATACTAAGTGCCAGGCTACGTACACAACTGCAATAACCACGGTTTGAGAGCGAGACACGTTCCTGGGACTGCGGCGATTTAGCAGTAATCAGTTGTATTGAATACTAGGTGCAAAGTTACGTACACCACTTCACTAACCACGGTCTAATAGCGAGACTCGTTCCTGGGACTGCGTTGATGTAGCAGTGATCAGTGGTAATGAATACTAGGTGCAAGGCTACCTACACCTCTGTAAGTACCACGGTCTGAGAGCGAGACACGTTCTTTGGACTGCGTCGATGTAGCAGTGATCAGTGGTAATGAATACTAGGTGCAAGGCTACGTACACCACTGCAAGTACCACGGTCTGAGAGCGAGACTCGTTCCTGGGACTGCGGTGATGTAGCAGTGATCAGTGGTAATGAATACTAGGTGCAAGGCTACGTACACCACTGCAATAACCACATTCTATAAGCGAGACACGTTCCTGGGACTGCGGTGAAGTAGCAGTGATCAGTGGTAATGAATACTAGGTGCAAGGCTACGTACACCACTGCAATAACCACATTCTATAAGCGAGACACGTTCCTGGGACTGCGGTGAAGTAGCAGTGATCAGTGGTAATGAATACTAGGTGTAAGGCTACGTACACCCCTGCAAGTACCACGGTCTGAGAGGGAGACACGTTCTTTGGACTGCGTCGATGTAGCAGTGATCAGTGGTAATGAATACTAGGTGCAAGGCTACGTACACCACTGCAAGTACCACTGTCTGTAAGACATGTTCCTGGGGCTACGGCGATGTAGTAGTGATCATGTTGACTGCAGCCTTGCACCTAGTATTCATTACCACTGATCTCTGCTACATCGCCGCTGTCTCAGGAACGAGTCTCGCTTTTAGACCGCTATGGAGGATTGCTATCTAATTCGAGGACACCGTATGGAGGACTGCTATCTATTTCAAAGACACCGTATGGAGGGCTGCTATCTATTTGGTGGGTACCGTTTGGGGGATTGCTATCTATTTCGAGGACACCTTATGGAGGACTGCTATCTATTTCAAGGACACTGTATGGAGGACTGCTTTCTATTTCGAGGACACCGTATGGAGGATTGCTATCTATTTCGTGGACACCGTATGGAGGACTGCTTTCTATTTCGAGGACACCGTATGGAGGACTGCTTTCTATTTCGAGGACACTGTATGGAGGATTGCTATCTATTTCGTGACACCGTATGGAGGATTGCTATCTATTTCGAGGACATACTATGGAGGATTGCTATCTATTTCGAGAAAACCGTATGGAGGACTGCTATCTATTTCGAGGACATCGTACGGAGGACTGCTATCTATTTCGAGGACACCGTATGGAGGACTGCAATCTATTTATAGGACACCGTATGGAGGGCTACTATCTAATTTGAGGACACCGTATGGAGGACTGTTATCTATTTCGAGGACACCGTATGGAGGACTGCTATCTATTTCGAGGGCACCGTATGGAGAACTGCTATCTATTTCAAGGACACCGTATGGAGGACTGCTTTCTATTTCGAGGACACTGTATGGAGGATTGCTATCTATTTTTTGAAAAACGTATGGAGGATTACTATCTATTTCGAGGACATACTATGGAGAACTGCTATCTATTTCGAGGACACCGTATCGAGGACTGCTATCTATTTCGAGGACACCATATGGTGGACTGCTTTCTATTTCGAGGACACCGTATGGAGGATTGCTATCTATTTCATGGACACCATATGGAGGTCTGCATTCTATTTCGAGGACACCGTATCTAGGACTGCTATCTATTTCGAGGACACCGTATGGAGGACTGCTTTTTATTTCGAGGACACCGTATGGAGGACTGCTATATATTTCGAGGACACTGTATGGTGGATTGCTATCCATTTTTGTGCAAGGAAGAGTCAACTACGTACAATTAAAAACATAGGAAAAAGTTATTTTAAGTAAACATGTTTTCCATCGTTGGTCAGTTTTACTTTTGAATCTACATAAAAATCTTCGTTGTTTGTTTTTATAGCTAGGTCGTGAGTGGAAATCGGGTTTTGTCATGAAAAATACGGTAATATCGTAAATACCTTATAGGGAATTCAAGTAGAGCATGCTGTTCGTTATTGGTGGTATACCAACCACCAATAATGGTGGGTTTATTGGATTCCTGAATTCTTGGGAATGCTGATATTTGTTAATCCACAACGTGACTGACTCACGTGAAGCAAATCGCATTGTTAGCACGCTCTTGTAGGGTCTAGCATGACTAACGAGCGTAACAGACTCCTTTCACATTTAAACTTACTGTTGATCGTGCATTAGATACCCTGCTAGCGTTGTACTTGTAACGCAGGTTCATGATACGTATAACGAGTCACAAAATTGTTATTCATTCACATATTTTAGTAGAATGTAAAAAATCGATTCTAATAGTAATCCCATCTGATAGTACTACAACTTCATTGCAATTTACAATGGAGAACAGAGACTTCTTTTAGAGGAGTCTATCGCAAGGCCACAAAACCCATGAACATTAATTATTTATATGACGTGGCCTAATGGTGAAATTCAGCACGAAATCTGGGATGTGGATAAATCAACTTTCATACAATAGTAATTTTAGCATTCAGATTCACACAATTACAACAGTAATCTATGTTTATACCACCCATTCATATCGTTTGTTGAATTGTACGCATCGCGACCTTTTGTAAGCTTTAGAAATGCTATTTTTACATAAAAAACCTATAAATATATACCTATATAGTATCCAATACTATAATACGAGCAAGGTTTGTATGTATATATCGGTGCCGTTTTCGACATCCGTGTGCAAATATATATATATATATATATATATATATATATATATATATATATATATATATATATATATATATATATATCCAATACTATAATACGAGCAAGGTTTGTATATATATTTGCACACGGATCTCGAAAACGGCACCGAGGAATTTCTTTAAATTTTGGAAATAACTAATTTCCGAGTAGAAAATAAGTTCTAGATAGGTCTAATGTCCAGGAAAATTCGTGTTTTACTGTAATATTAAGTTTAAAATCTAAAAATTTAACATTACGCTTATGGAGAATCAAATGTAAACAATTCAAATCAAAACAGCTCTTTATAAACGTTTGACAGTTCTTGATTGAAGACGGCAAAGAACAATATGTGAATAGAGGTTTTCATAAATATTTATTTTATGTATGTAATAAATGTAAAATTATCCAATACTATAATACGATCAAGGTTTGTATATATATTTATGCACACGGATCTCGAAAACGGCACCGAGGAATTTCTTTAAATTTTGGAAATAACTAATTTCCGAGTAGAAAATAACTTCTAGATAGGTCTAATGTCCAGGAAAATTCGTGTTTTACTGTAATATTAAGTTTAAAATCTAAAAATTTAACATTACGCTTATGGAGAATCAAATGTAAACAATGCAAACCAAAACAGCTGTTTATAAACGTTTGACAGTTCTTGATTGAAGACGGCAAAGAACAATATGTGAATAGAGGTTTTTCATAAATATTTATTATATGTATGTAATAAATGTAAAATTATCAGGTTACTAAACAATTTGTAAAAACTTTAGGGTAACATAACTGTGCGAAATAAAAGCAGGAAAGAGTATTTCCAAAATCTTCCGTGTTTTGATAGAAAACGTATTCGTTGTATTGCTTGAAGCTACTGTAACAAACCAAATAATTGGTGTAAATTAAATTTATCTTTTGCTTTTCAATCCTCATTCCGTTTCTAACAAAATCAGTTGATCACAGGATAATAATAACAAATAGTAAGGACATTTAAATTCAGTATAAGGTTAGCTAAAACAATTAATTGAGGTTGGCCAAAAACTCTTAAACGACGACGCGAAATCGGCTGACGCCGTAGCTTAAGCGCTTAGATCTCACGTATGCAAGGTCGCGTGATCGATCCCCACCCGAGGGCTATATATTTGTTCAGTATTAATGCCATATTAATTAAGGGGTATTAAAACGGTTTTATTTAAACCACATAAATGTTTTCATTGAGCAGTAAATTTGTTTTAATTTTGCTAACTAACTTGTAAAATACATGTCTTATTCTATCCGAGCAAAGCTCGGTCACCAGGTACTATATATATATATATATATATATATTTGCACACGGATCTCGAAAACGGCACCGAGGAATTTCTTTAAATTTTGGAAATAACTAATTTCCGAGTAGAAAATAAGTTATAGATAGGTCTAATGTCCAGGAAAATTCGTGTTTTACTGTAATATTAAGTTTAAAATCTAAAAATTTAACATTACGCTTATAGAGAATAAAATGTAAACAATACAAACCAAAACAGCTGTTTATAACCGTTTGACAGTTCTTGATTGAAGACTGCAGGGAACAATATAGAGGTTATGCATTAATATTTATTTTATGAATTAAATAAATGCGAGGTGAGTCAGCTGTGATATAAAGTGAGTAAGATGTTTGAAAATTTAGCTGTGCGAAATAAAAGCAGAAAAAAATTTCCAAAATCTTCCGTGTTTTGATAGAAAACGTATTCGTTGTATTGCTTGAAGCCACTGTAACAAACCAATTAATTGATGTAAATTAAATTTCTCTTTTGCTTTTCAATTCTCATTCCGTTTATAACAAAATCAGTTGATCACAGGCTAATAATAACGGTATGGATAATAAAACAGTAAATGATCGGCTTTGGCTAAAAGACGTTAAACGACATCGCTCAATTGACTAACGTCGTAGCCGAGTTGTAGCGTATCGGCCTCAAGAACCATAGGCCGCGAGTTCTATCCACATAAATGTTTTCATTGAGTAACAAATGTGTTTTAATTTTTATAATTAATTTTTATAATAAATGTCTTATTCTATACGAGCAAAGCTCGGTCACCAGGTACTACCTATATTATAGGTATATAGGTATACTATATGGATATAATCCTATACTATAGAACCTATACCTTTTGACTTAGCTTTGGTGGGGGGGGGGCATTGGCAATCTGTCAGATCAAAATTTGAAACGGCAGTGACGGCATATGATTATAAGGACAGTTGTTTAGAGGAACTGAAAACATTCCCTTTACACAAAGCCATGATCAAAGATATTTCACAAAGGGAAATAAACACATTTTGTTCCAAATGTTCCAATTTGTTTACTTATTGAAAAATCTGTAAACGTGGTCGCCTCTTTTACATGACTCGTTTGTTCGGTATAATGGGACTTAATTTCTATACAAAGGTATCAGTAAGTCTGAATCCTTCATGACTTCATTTGTGAACACTTTATGTACGCAACATGACAATTATGGTGCGTGAGCCCCCTTCTATCACATATTTACTGTTGGGCGTTACGAAGTTATTCGGGTCAGCTAGTTATAAATAAAAAAGAATAAGAACAGCTGTTAAGATGAAATGAAAACATTCCCTTTAGACACATCCATGATCTAGCCTCATTCCCACAGGGAAGTAATTTCCAAAAAATTAGCGAATTTCCCATAGGGAAAAAGCTATTACCGTAGGTCTCATGGCAAGACTTAAGCCTGAGACAATGTTAATTTTTTGTCTTTAGGTGCCCAGGGGCCAAAAACAATAGTGGTTAATATATATATATATATACATGTGTGTGTGTGTGTGTGTGTGTGTGTGTGTGTTTGTGTGTGTGTGTGTGTGTGTGCGCGTGTGTGTGTGAGCGCGCGCGCGCGCGTGAACACTATAATTCTCGTAAAAATGGTCCGATCGAGACCAAAATTTGTAGAGACGTGTATTCCTACATTTTCTCGTACGAGTTCGTAAACCAGAAAAATCGATCAATGGGAACGGGTAGTTTGGGGGGGGTTGTACTCAAAAATGGTTGTTTTTGCGTTTTTCATACGTATATTAAAAATTTTTAAGTTTTATCTTTCACTATTAGAATTAGCTAAAAAACAACACAATTTAGTTCCTTAAACATTTCTCTATCTCCAACGGCTACTGAGATATTAAAAAATCTAAACACAGTACGTTTTATTTTGGTACTCCAATGTTAATCTTAAGGAAAAAATAATTTTCCCATGTCAATAATTTTTTTGATTAAACTTAGTATTTACCTTCATTTGGTTGAGATCTATCCATTTATGCTTAAAAATTATAGTTTATGTGTTTATCATGGCAAACCTGCATACTCTTTTCCTATGTTAATCATACAGGGAATAGGAAAACTCCTTTATTTATGACCAGATGTTGAAAGTTGGTATAAATGTTGAAAATAGAATTTTTATGGTATAAATGCCTAGTTTCAGTGTTCCTCACAGCAGCAAACCTACACACTCTTTCTCATGTTAATCTTATGGAGAATAGGCAAATAATTCTCATGCTTATGGTCAGATTTTAATAAAACTTGTTATATATTTCTATTAATAATATATTATTGATTTGTAAATTCACTGAGTACGCAGGTCTGCTGCGACGGGGGTATTTGTTTAGAGTTATAGCTTAGAATCTCCCATTTCCGTTGTCATAGCAATTAAACCTAATTCAATTATAAACGAATTGAATAACCGCACGAGATAACCACACTCATCAGTACCGTAATAATTCCAAGGAAATCCACTCTGATACGATTGTTTGTTGGTGGTGTATGCGACGAGGGTAAAACAACTGAGGGGAGTTGAAACAACGCGAGGGGGCACAGCGGGCCTTTGAAGTACTTTAATAGGCGGAAGTTAAAAATGGCCCTAGTTGAAGTACACGTGACTTGTCAACACTCTGGACTGGGCAACAAACTTCAAACTGAGACAATCTTAAACCCATCGATCATCAAACTGTATTTTGTAATCTAATGGGAGATAATTATAAACTGGAACGGTTATTAAACTGCACATTGCAAACTGAGAAATTTAGTAATTGGCCGGTCATGAAGTGCTCTGTACAATATTGGATGAGACGATAATATGATGATGATACATTGGACCTACACAAATATATCCATATACTGGACGGTCATCCAACCTCAATAAGAAATCTGAGGCGAGGCAAAGCTACATAGAACCGGTTAACAAACTGTACATTGCAGACCGACAAACTATACACTGGCTGGTCATCCAACTGTCCTATATAATCTGAGATAAGACTTATGAACATAGAACCGGTTAACAAACTGTACATTGCAGACCGACAAACTATACACTGGCTGGTCATCCAACTGTCCTATATAATCTGAGATAAGACTTATGAACATAGAACCGGTTAACAAACTGTACATTGCAGACCGACAAACTATACACTGGCTGGTCATCCAACTGTCCTATATAATCTGAGATAAGACTTATGAACATAGAACCGGTTAACAAACTGTACATTGCAGACCGACAAACTATACACTGGCTGGTCATCCAACTGTCCTATATAATCTGAGATAAGACTTATGAACATAGAACCGGTTAACAAACTGTACATTGCAGACCGACAAACTATACACTGGCTGGTCATCCAACTGCAATATACAGTCCTATATATCTGCAAAAGACATGACATAACTAGAACTTTTTAACAAACTGTACATGTTCAGACGACCACAAACTATACACTGGCTGGACCAACTGTATATAATGGTTATGAACATTGCAGACCGAAAAACACTGCTGCCCACTGGTCCCTAATCAAGAATAGACTTATGAACGGTTAACTGTACACAGACCGACAAACTACTGGCTGGTCATCCTACTGAAAAACTTATGATATACGATTAACAAATGTAAAAAAAAAATATACACTGTGTCAACTGTACAAAATAGTACTGGTTACCTGATAAATCAGAGATTAAATAACAGTGATAAAACTGTACAACTGACAGACAGACAAAACTAGTACAAACATACAACATGGTCATCCTATGTCTATAAAATTATGATAGACTAATAGAATTGTATAAAATATAAAACATTATGACTCAGAAACGACAATACTGGTGTCATCACTCATGCAAAAAATGAACATAGAACATTTCATTGTACGTCAATATATGCAATTCAAATACATAGTGCTATAAGTCAAAAATTTCATTGGAGCGTGCAAAATTGCACATTTTGCACTCAAATAACTATTATCTTTTTAAATTAAAAACATTCAGTTATGGTTGGATGTTTCAGTGTTCAGATTACGAACTCACTTAAAATTGATGGAACAATTTATTTGACGGATCAATACTGGAGACACGGTTATATCTACGCCCTGAGGGGAAGTGTAAGCAGATTTGTAGAACGCAAAAAATGCAGCGGAAGTAGTTTTGCCTAACAATAGTTAATACTAGTTTAGTTAATTTTTGACATGGATATGTCTTACTTCTCGGGGCGGGATGTTGTCAATTTGTAAGATGAAAATTACAATCAGGTTTCCATAGAAACTACCATAGCTATTGTATTGGATTTTTAATATATAAGAATAAGAACAGCTGTTTAGATGAGCTGAAAACATTCACTTTAGACTTTAGACACTTTAGACATGTCCATGATCCAACCTATTTCCCACAGGGAAGTAAACACAAACATTTTTTGACATGGATATGTCTAAGCTCTGGAGAGTGTTAGCTGATTAGTGATTTGTGGAACGCAAAAATGTGCAACGGAAGTGTTTAACGGAAGTGCCGTCATGGTTATAACAACAGCTGTTTAGATTAACTGGAAACATTCCCTTTTGACATATCCATGTTCTAACCTAACTCCCACAGGGAAGTTAATACAATCTTTTATTTATGTTTATCATGGCATCTAACCTGCATATTAATTACTTCCTATTCAGGAGTTTGCAATGGACAGATGTTGATGACACTTGGAATAAGGTCAAAATAAAAATTGTTTAAGGTAACAATTAGTGAGCCTCACAGCAGCAAACTTGCATACTCTTTCCCATGTTAATCTTATGGGACAACTTTATTATCAACATTTAGTGCCTACTAAACACATATATTATTTATCGATCAAAATATTATTATCATTATTCTCGTCATATTGATTTTAAAATTCGCTGAATACGCAGATCAGCTGAGAAGGGGGTATTTTTGTTTATTTTAAAGTATCAAAATTAATATAATACGTTACTTTATTGACATAGAACTTTATTTTTGAACGTTTTAAATCTGAATACCAATCGTAATTTCTAATTGTGTTTTATAAAACTCACAATGGCAAGTTGTTATTTGTTTTTTACTTTCTCCCCTTATACATAGTATATGGAGAAAGTATTGTTTTCGTCAAAATTTTCGAATTTGAGTTGAGGGTAGATATATCCATTTTGGGGTCCCCTGAATCCAAAAAAGTGGGTTTTGACGTGATGTCTGTCCGTCCGTGTGTGTGTGTGTGTGTGTGTGTGTCTGGATGTGTACAGTGCCACAGCCTACCCCGTTGTTCCGATTTAGATGAAATTTGGCATGTATATATATAGTCACCGTATCTCCAGGCGTTTTTTTAATTTTTTTGAATTTTTGATTTTTAAGGGTAGTTCACCCCTAAAAACCCTTAAAAAATGTGAAAAATTCAATTTTCTCAAAAACGGCTCTAACGATTTTGATTAAAATTTGACGGTTTATAGTGTACAGAGTACTAAATAATTTGACACCACCCGCATATCTGTAAAAATGACGGTTCAAAAGTTATGGGCTTTTAAATGTAAAAAAAATCAAGTTTTTATATTTTCAGCGAAAACAATAAAAGTAAAGTATAACTTGACTGGTACCATTGAAACCAGCTTAAAAAACTAAACAAATTAGTATTTTGAATTATTTGTCTACGACAAACGGTTCCAGAGAAAAGTTAAATTTACTGTCTGCGATAAACGCAGTACGTTGTCTGAAAGCGCCCAATGTTATTCTTATGGAGAATATAAAAAATCAATTTCTTCCTTACTTTCCAACCGTTTTCCATGAAACTTGGTATGAAGCGTAAGGTCAAATCACCGAACAAAACCAGCTCAAAAAAGCTTGGTGTTACGGGGGGGGTTGTCCCCCCCATACAATTTGAACAATTAATTTAACTTTGTCTCTCGTGTTTTATTTTTAGAAATTGGATGATTATTTTTGAAACAATAAATTATTAAATTTAGATTAACTTTGTAGAACATGATAGTTTTATCTTGTTGTGATTGTCTTTTTTAAATTTACTTAAGGGAGAAAGTATGTGTCAGTCCACTGGTACCGTTTATTATTTAAAGAGCACATCACAGATAGTGGAATGTTAGGGACGGCACTTTTTGACAGGGATATTTCTTAGCTAGGGGGTATTGCCAATCGATCAGACAAATATTTGAAACGGTGACGTCATACAGTTAGTAACGTGATACGGTTATTAGGACAGCTGTTTAGAGTGGAACTTAAAACATTCCCTTTAGACATATCCATGATCTATCCTGTTTCCCACAGGGAAGTAAATACAATTATAATAACGGCCTCTTATGAATTTTTCTTATCAAAGCTTTCGACGGTTATAGATGAAATGCTCACCTTGCTTCTCCCTCCTTGGTGGTTCAGATCGCTTACAAAAACTCATTTAAAACATCCATTTCATGTAAATCTATAATAATCCCTTTTACTCTCTCCCCTTATACGTAGTATGTGGAGAAAGTATTGTTTTCGTCAAAATTTTCGAATTTGAGTTGAGGGTGGATATATCCGTTTTGGGGTCCCCTGAATCCAAAATAGTGGGTTTGGGCGTGATGTCTGTCCGTCCGTGTATCTGTGTGTTTTGTGTCTGGATGTGTACAGTGCCACAGCCTACCCCGTTGGTCCGATTTAGATGAAATTTGGCATGTATGCATATTATTAACGGTATCTCCAGGCGTTTTTTTTCATTTTTTTGAATTTTTGATTTTTGAGGGTAGTTCACCCCTAAAAACCCTTAAAAAACGTGAAAAATCGAAATTTCTCAAAAACGGCTCTAACGATTTTGATTTTATAGTTTATAGTACAGAAAGTACTAAATAATTTGACACCACCCGCACGACTGTAAAAATTACGGTTCAAAAGTTATGGGCTTTTAAATGTCAGAAAATTCTTTTTTTTAATTTTCAGTGAAAACGATAAAAGTAAAGTATAATTTGACTGGGACCATTGAAACCAGCTTAAAAAACTAAACAAATTTGTATTTTGAATTATTTGTCTACGACTAACGGTTCCAGAGAAAAGTTAAATTTACTGTCCATGATAAACGCAGTACGTTGTCTGAAAGCACCCAATTTTATTCTTATGGAGAATATTAAAAAATCAATTTCTTCCTTATTTTCCAACCGTTTTCCATGAAACTTGGTATGAAGCGTAAGGTCAAATCTCCCAACAGAACCAACTCAAAAAGCTTTGTATTATCGGGGGGGGATGTTTCCCCCCATACAATTCGAACAATTAATTTAACTTTGTCTCTCTTGTTTTTATTTTCAGAAATGGGATGATTATTTTTGAAACAATAAATTATTTAATAACATTTAACTTAGATAAACTTTGAAGAAATGGGTTTTATTACAGATTTTCTTTTTTAAATTGACTTAAGGGAGAAAGTATGTGTCAGTCCACTGGTACTGTTTATTTAATACCCATTAATAAACAGTTATCTTTAAGTACTCGTCAGGCCCTCCTGACGTACTTTAAGCTGTTTTAATAAAAATTAGAATAACATTTTGATAATCTTAGATTATTTCATAAGTTAGTCATATTGTCTTATTATTTTAAATTCCAAGTCATTTTCTCACGCCCTAATAGTGTGTTAGGGACCAGTCAGCAATCCGTATAATTCACATCTAGGAATATCCGTAAAATTATTTCCAATGCAAATTGGCACCACTAGATTAACCAGGTCGCTGTTTATATCCGAGAGAATTTATTGATGTAGTGTGTTGTACCATAGACGATCGTCCCAGTGAGTGGGAGGGTGGCGTCTTAAGCGTCCTGATGACGTCAATAGCCGAGTGTCGTCACCCACGACCTTCGCCTCTTCCGATCATCTCCGAATCGGAAGTATCTATTCGATAATCAATCAAAATATTAAATGAGTTGTTTGCATGGGAAGAGGTCTATATTATGAGATTCTCGACACTGCAAATCAATTTTTCTGTTACTAATTACAGAGGTTGTAATTATACACAAATAATAAAATAGTTTACTAAAAATATATTAATAAAATTAAAAAAATATGTTCATATTGGCTCTGTGTAATGCTTGTTTTAATAAATTGCTTTGTGAAGCTAAAGAAGAGCCGAAAAACAACCTGAAACCTTTTCCTGATCAGGGAAAAGATCATTTGATGTGATCGTCAACTGTTCTTTATAACGTATAGTAGTAATAGTCATAATAGAGCAAATACGACCTCCCTCAAATACCAGGGATCACTGTTGCAACATTCGCAGATGAAACTGCTCTATTGTCATCCAGCTTGGACTAACTTTCTGGATAATATCCTTAATGGCTGACGAAGTGTAACATTAAATGAAAACACAGCACGTTACTTTTACTATGAGAACCTTCCTCTTGCCCTTCAGCGACTTTTAACAGCGTAGCACTGCCTCAAACCGATCGAAACCGAAGTGAAATATCTAGGAATTTACCTAGATAGACGTCTCACATGGCGCTTTCATATTTGGCATAAACGATTACAACTTAATTTGAAAACTAAGAATTTGGCTTGGCTTCTTTGAACTCATTCAAAATTATCAACAGAAAACAAATTGTTCTGTACAAAATCATTCTAAAACCTACATTGATGTAAGGGATACAAATTTGGGGTACGACTTCCAACTCTTCCACCCTTCAAGTCATTGGTACGTTACTAATAAAGTTCTCCATATAGACACAAAAATTCCAGTTTAAAAAGGCGAAATATAAAAATTGACCAAAAATTATCATATAAAACTAGAAGACCATCCAAACTATTTAGCTCTAAACTTGTTATATAACAGTGGATATTCATATCAGCTTAAAAGACATAATTTTCTGGACCTTGGAACCCGTTTTGAGTAAATTTTAAGATTAAAATTATTATAATTCATTAGTGCAGATACTGGTTTGTTACTAATTCATATTACGTTTATATACAGTAAATGTATCACATTTACTTATTGTTCTAAATGTATTGAACAGATTGTAAATAAAAGATTGTTAAATAAATAAATATATAAATCAAAGCGGATACAGACATAAAACGACGATATATATATTCATGCATAACTTGAGCTCGTGACCGATTTTAATGATCTTTGATATTTGGATTCGTCTCTGCTCCGGTCATGCTTTAGGCATATTCAGTTTTGTATACATTCATTTAGTTTCCATTTTATAGCGTTTTATATTTCTAATGTTAACCTTATGGGGACTAAGTTTGTTTACAAATGTTCTACAATAAAAACATTTGATTTCTTGAGTTACAGCTGTTGTTTTACTTTCCATTAGCAATATGCCTTACTATCCAATGCCATCTGAATCATTCATTAATACAAAGCTATGAAGTAAATGTGTACTGTACTACATGAACAGATTTATTCACCATGTTAATGGTAAAATGCTCTCCCTGATTAAAAGTCACGTGTTTATATTTATGTCGGCAAAATAAAAAATAATTACGGTGTTTATACATATTACGCTTTTTAATAATAATCAGCTGTTGTATATCTTTCCTATAAAATCCGTATTACAGTTAGGTTTTGTTTGGTTTTAGGTCGGGTTAGAACAGTGTGAATCAATCCACTCAGATTTATTCGTTTAGTGGGAAAGTTATTAACATGTCTTATCGTTTCAGTATTGTTATTCACTATGCCACGACCCAGAATATCTACACAACGAAGCCGTAATGCTATTCGACTTTTTTGGATTCAGGGGACCCCAAAACGGATATATCCACCCTCAGCTCAAATTCGAAAATTTTGACGAAAACAATACTTTCTCCATATACTATGTATAAGGGGAGAAAGTAAAAGTAATCTGGAGATAAAGCCAAAGTGCACCCGCATACACAGACAGACTAACAGATAGACAGAAGTCCTAAAACGCCTTTTTTGGAAGAAGATTTTTATTCATAGAACCTAAGAGCGGTAATATCTCAATTCAACTCAAATTAAAACATGTTGACGAAAACTTTCTACATTCACTACGCGTAAGGGGAGAAAGGAAAAATACACGATAGTTTATCATTATTATTTATATGTTTGAAAATACAAGGGTGTTGGAAATACAAGGATATTTACTGTACATTTTTTCATTTTCATTGGACAGTAATTTGTTTAAAGTTTATTACCAACTGATTTGCATTTCATAAAGGAAAGTCAACTCTCAAGAGAATGCTTCAAGAGAGTATACGAGTGAGAGAGGTTTTATTTAGTGTAGAAAGTTCTTGGAGCTCCTGGGATCGAACCCTTGACCTCGTGTGTCTAAATACCGATCAGCTGCGAGTGATACCAGAAATGCTACCCTACAGACCACCGGGGCTTAGGAAGGGAAAGCCGCGTTGCAGGAAGTAAGGAAAGAAAAAAGTATTGCGTGCCCAGCGGTTGAACAAGTTCAGAACGAGAATTACGGGTCTCAAATCCCTAATTCAGGACTCGTTGAGAAATACTCGGAGTGGAATACGAGAGCACCGACGTGGCCACAGTCTGGTCCTCAGTCTGGATCACTGTGAGCTCGCAATTCAAACTCCGGGGTTTTATGCATGCGTTCGCGAACGTACGATAAAATGCGCTCATTTTATTCAATGTATTTTGAGGTGTTCGTTTTTTTTCGTCCGTTAAAAACTCATGCAAAATGGGTCTTTGATGCATTTGTAGGAGTTTCAAACTATGAACTATATTGATTCATGGATTTAAAAATAATTTGACTAAAGTTTAGAGTTATCAGTTAGTAATTAAAAACATCTGTGAAAAAATACTAATAAAATATTAATAGGTTTTTATACAGAACTCCGATCATTAATTTGGAATATGAGGTACAGTATTTAGTTCAATTTAACTTTCTGGGGCAACAGCGACTCTGGCACACAGACTCTTGATTACACAAATACTTCTGGCCGATTAAATGGAATGATGTATTATATTTGGTTTATTCATGTGTTATTATCTTAGGAAACCCTCCTAGTAGTGTAGTATTGACCTACACGATGTAATTTCTGGTTCACAATATCAAACCCTTTTTAAAATTTGTATTTTGTTCATCAAATATCATATTTTGGAAAAATCTGGATACACCGACTGCTCTCAATTTTAATCTTTTTCATGCAGCAAAAGTATATTTCATCGCTTTTGACTCCAGTACTAAAAATACTAACTTTTTAGCAATAGAAACAGAACAATTACAAACACGGATTTAACAGATTTTTAGTAGAAGGAGTAGCACACGTTTTTAGTAGAAGGAATAGCACACGTTTTTAGTAGAAGGAATAGCACACGTTTTTAGTAGAAGGAATAGCACACAATTTTAGTAGAAGGAATAGCACACGTTTTTAGTAGAAGGAATAGCACACATTTTTAGTAGAAGGAATAGCACACATTTTTAGTTGAAGGAATAGCACACATTTTTGTCGGGTCTAACGGGAAATAATATATTAACCACAAAAATACGGAAAACATGGCATGAAAATACAAACTTGTTAAGCTTTCAATCGAATCGCCTGTGTTACAGTGTAAACCAAAGTATTGCATAATATTTGCATTCAATTTGGTAATCATCGTCAAACAACTATATTGTAGACATTAACTATTTGTTTACCAGCTAGACGATTAAAGATGTCAGGTTACATAATAAGCTGCGCTCTATCGGATGATTTGCTGAGACAATTATTCAATAAGATAGCAGTAGCTTTAATTGAACGTTTTGTTTGTTAATTAATTGCTGTGATTATACGAATTTCTTTTATCGTATGAAGGAACTATAACATAGTATACCCAATACATCTCAGGGGTAAATAATCCCTATAAATTATATGTAAATAGTAAATGGAAGATACTTCATAATAATAAATACTAAAACATAATTCCATTTTGCCATAGATATTTCTTTAATCTGTGAGGATTTGCCAATACCCTCCCCGATATTAGCAATCTGTTAGACCAAAATTTGATACAGAAGTGACGTCATATGATAAGGTTTAGAAGAACTGAAAAACTCCCTATGGATTCATGGATACTGTACATTCATTTTACTTTTAACAAATTTCCCATAGGGAAGAAGCTATTACCGTAGGTCTCATGGCAAGGCTTAAGCCCGGGACCATGTTACTGTTTCGTTCTGAGGTGCCCCGAGGGCAAAAACAATGTTTGTTAAAAATTATATATATATAATATATATACAATATATATATAATATATATATAATATATATACAATATATATAATTATTAACTTAGTACCCTTTTTTGTGTGAGAAATTATTTTATTTAATAAATTCACAACATGTTGCAGAACTCAGTCCATTATCAAGTAATGTATTAATAAGAACATAACCTTGTCGTAAATTAAATCTATAAATGTCATATGGTTAATTTTGGAAAGTAAATAAGAGAAGAGATGGATGTTGTATGTATATGTGTTTATGTTTTTTGTTCCTTATTTTTTCTATTTGATCGTAGATTGGGTGAATTTGTGGTGGTAACATTGAATTTAAAATATTTATTGGATCTTTTATTCCGATGTATGTAGATGTTCAATTCTTCTTTAACATTTAATTTTTCACGTTGTTTTTCGAACTCCAGTACTGATAAATTTTCTGTCTATATATAAGTATATATTTGTGTGTGTGTGTGTGTGTGTGTGTGTGTGTGTGTGTGTGTGTGTGTGTATGTATGTGTCTATTACCACGATAACTCGTAAAAATTGCCCGATAGAGACCAAATTTTGGTAGAGACGTGTATACCTGCATTTGCCCAGACGAGCTCGTAATTCAGATATATCGGTCAATCGGAACAGGTAGTTTGGGGTGGGGGTGGGGTTTGTACTCAAAACATTTTTTTTGTTTTTCACATGAAATATTTAAAAATTTCAAATGTTGAGTTCTACATATGTAATTTAGGTTTTTAAATATCTTTGACCATTAGAATCAGCTTAAAAACTAAACAATTTAGTTCCTTTATGTTCTGCTTTATCCCCAACGGCTACCGAGATATTAAAAAGGCAAATACAGTACATTGTATTTTGGGGCTCCAATGTTAATCTTAAGGAGGGTAAGGAAAAACTAATATTAACTTAACAATCTATATTTTTGAATGAAACTTGATAGAAACTTCATGTGGTTAAGATCCATCCATTTATGCTTAAAATTCGTAGTTTATTTGTTTATGATTGCAGCTAACCTGCATACTCTTTCCCATGTTAATAATATAGAGAATAGGTAAACTTCTTTATTTATAGTCAGATATTGATTAAACATGGTATAAATGATTAAAATAAAAATTGTTTATGCTAAAAGTACCTGCTTTCAGTGTTCCTCAGAGCAGCTAACCTGCATACTCTTCCCCACGTTAATCTTATGGAGAAAAGGCAAATAACTAACTCTCATATTTTATCGAAAGATTTTGATAAAACTTGTCATATATTATTATTTAGAAATTCGCTGAGTACACAGATCTGCTGTGACGGGGGTATTTGAATGATAAATTTCACCAATTCTGTGAAGCTTGCTGACTTAAAATCATTTTAATTTTACATTTTTACATAACATTAAAACGATTTTAAGTCATAACCAGTAAATAGATAGACCTATGGATAAATCTATGATAACTGAACACTATGAAATATGGTTTTTTGTCCAAAGAAATTTTATTTTGAGATCTCTAACCAATCACGAGCTCCGATTTTTGAGACAAGATACACGCCGTGCGTTATTACAAAACGACTCATTGTTTGCAAATGTATGACGTCATTGACTAGCCAGCTTACTCAAGAGCTGAAGCGTGATCAAATTCGTTATGGTCTAGATTTAAACGTATATGTACCAGGTAACTGAAACAGTTTATTTATAAATAGCGTTTGTTTATGGTGATTCTCTATTTATTTTCGAGAAAATAAAGTTGTCTCATACTAAATTCCGTTTCCAAGAGTGTTATATAATCTTTCCAATTCTATAAATTTTCAGTGAAATAAATCAAAATTTAAAAATGTATACAGTCGGTAGGCCCTACAGGTTGGGTTACTGGTGGTTTTTAAATGATACTGAATTTGCTTTTTGTCGCTTTAAGCAATTATATACATATACATTTAAAGTACAATTTACCGATATACAGTACAAATAAACCCCACGCCCTTTCCAGGTTGATTCGTATCTGATATTTATTATCAGTCAGATCATAGACAGCTATCAGCTCTATCAACACACGACGTGGTCCTAAGGCGGTTCGACCTTGTTGTTAACTTCCTCCAAGAAAGGCTTTAGTTGGTACGTGCATGATATACTGTAATGATACCGTAACGGAGGTATTGTTACCCTAGTAGCAGATGATCCTGCCAACTTTTTCTTGAAGAGATGGAGGTATCAAAACCCTCATACCCCGAAAAATGCATCCTTTGTGTAAGGTGTACTCGTTATTGTTAAGTCCAAATGACTCCAGGTCATTCCCATTTTCGAGTACAACAAATATTTTTAAAGTACTATAGTTTTCGAGTACTTTTTCCTCTCAATGTTATTCTTACGGAGATTATTAAAAATCTATTTTTTCTTATTTTACAACCGTTTTCCAAGAAACTTGGTGCAGCCATATATTTTACAAACATTTATTAGAACGGGCTGTTCTCTATTCCATGATTAAAGCTATAAATTCAGCCTTCGATCGGATATCGCCTTGAATCTGAATCCCCGATGCGCCCAAAGCACGCTTCATAATGACGGCGTTTGGCATTTCACGTTCTGTGGCTCGTAACTCGTCATCCTGAGCTAAAGCTTTCACATCGTTGATCAACAGGTGCACTCAGTGCTATCCCGTCGTCGAGTATATTATGAATTAATTAATCACCGATATATGGTGGCTCAGTTAACAGTTTAATGGGTATTTAGCTCACTCAAGCTGAAACGTTTTTTACAATACCTAAATATAGTTAAAGACCCATTTTTAAAATCCACGATCATTCCGTGGTTTACTCAATATAGTACTGTATTCCATCGAATGCTATGGTCCTCTCACCCCGTAGAAAGGCCAAGACACAGGGGATTACAAAAGATTCAAAACTTCCAGAATTAAGGACGAACTTAATTCAGAATGTGTAAAGACAGTTTTTGTTCGATATGTTACCTTGCTGGAGGTCCTTTGGTCCTTGGCGACGCGACACCCGACGTATATTCTCGCACCTGTACCTCTCACGCCTCCTCCTGGTGTTTAAGTACCGCCATCAAGCATCGTCTTGACCCGAGTGTTATCACTCGGTCCATCTGATAGCACGTTACATAACACAATAGACATGCGCTGCACCCAATAACATTCGCTTCAACTGCGCGACATTGAGAAAATCACTGCGTGGAGGGTAAATACGTACGATGTAAAACTAATACTAATCAAAATCGTTAGAGCCGTTTTTTTAAAAAATTGGATTTTCACGTTTTTTAAGGGTTTTTAGGGGTGAAATACCCTTAAAAATCAAAAATTAAAAAAATTAAAAAAAACACCTGAAGATAAAACTGTCAAATTTCATCTAAATCGAACCAAAGGGGTAGGCTGTGGCACTGTACACATCCAAACACACACACACACACACACACACGGACGGACGGATATATACTATGTATAAGGTGAGAAAGTAAAATGTGAAAATGATTATTTCTGTAATTTCTCTACTGATAATGTTTTCTCATTTTTCTCAGTTGTTAAAAAATTAAGTTTTTTATACAGTATCAAATAAAATGTAATCTCTTTCGACCTCAAATTTTCCATAAAAAATGTGTTATCTTACATTTTCTTTAATTTCACATAAAATAATCACCTTAAAAAGGTATACAAAAGTTGATACTTTATTGTTCTCCATTAAATTCTGCAACTTTTGGTAAAGTTGCAACCCAATTGCTGGATTGGTTGTACTAGTAAAGGACGTCAAAAGTTATAACAAATATTTTTGAGCTCTATTTTTTTTTAGGAAGAACTTTGTTTTAAACAGATTTTTCTCAGCCATACTCAATTTTTATGTACAAAAAAGCAATGAAATCTCATTTAAATTTAATCTTCTATCTATCTATGAAAGTTTTGTCAAAATATTTTATCACTTTTGCATTCCAGAGGTAAAAATGTACATTAGATACACAAAAAACTAAAAATCACATTTTTAACCAAAACTATGAAACAAATGAGTTTTGGACCTATGTTAAAATAGCATTTTTTCCTTGTTTTAACCCAAGGAACAAATTCCTGAAGTTTGTCAGGGTTGCCAGGGTTGCCAGGGTTGCCCTTCATATTCCATCTGTCTATGAAGGTTTTGTAAAAATATTTGATCAAGTTTGCATTCCAGAGGTAAAATATACATTAGATACACAAAAAACTAAAAAATCACATTTTACCAAAACTATGTAACAAATGGGTTTAGGACCTATGTTAATATAACATTTTTTTCTTGTTTTAACCCAAGGGAAGAATTCCTGAAGTTTGTCAGGTTTGCCAGGAAACACCCTGTATATAGATAAGTATTAAATAATCTTGTGACTAACCAGGATTCCACTCTGCGGTTTCGCCTTGTAAGAGTCATGCAAACACCTACTCCAGGACGTTCTCTAGGATGTACTTGTATCTGATAAGTCGGCACCGGTATTTTCTTTGTCCTTCAATCTAATCTTATGTATATAATTATTCTTGTTCGGCGAGGAACGTAATTGTTGTGTGGCCAGTGGTCGCACGCCTGTTCCCGTTTGCTACCACTACACTCTAGATTAACAGATAAGCGTTAGTATGGAATTTCGTCGAGGTGACCGGAACAGTTTTTTAAACATTTTTCTTTAATTGTTATTTGTATCGTTTATCCATTCCGAACTTGAACAACTTCGTAGGTCAGTGCCACACACAGTATATACTTGAATTTCCTCAGCACACCGAATAACCAAGTTCATTCCGCAGCATTCAGAAATATTTAGCTAAAATTATATCCATTGGTGTATTGATAAATACAGTTACATTAGTACTGTACAAAAAGTATACTGTGATAATCGTAATTGTCACACAATGTTCTAAATTAATTTTCAAAAATTAAAAGGAGATATCAAAATACTGTTAAGTTAGCTCAAGTGTATTAAATAAAAGCCAAATTAGATCAAAATTATAATAAAAAATAATAGAATAATAATAAAAAATATAATAATAATAAAAAATTTTTTTCATACATACAGAAATTATATGAAGATAATGTTCAGTAGCATATAGATAACAGACTAATACATTATGCACCGTCAGGGATCGGTGTTTCCCTTGGTATGTGGGACTCTCATCCACTAAAACTTGTTGGTCCATGCACTAGATTTCCCTCTCGAAAATGCATCAATGCAATACTTCAAGAGGGTGCCTACTACCTTTGACTATACATATTAATATGTATAGTCAAAGCTACTACGCCCAAAGAGCTTTACGTCAGCTGGTACAGTGTAGGTATTCTGTCCTCTGCTGTCTAATCGCCCTCATGCAGATAACAGACACACCATTCCACCCTCCATCGCTCGTCTACACACAGCAACCAGAGTGATCGGCGATACTAGGCCAACTGCTGCCTCCCGTGCATCATCATTGTTTGAAACGCCATACCACCATTCCGGACTAACGGCTATCCTCATTCTGTGGAGGTTGGAGCCAAAGCAACCGTGGCCCGTCAGGAATCGGGCGAGATAAAAATTCATCTCACCAACGGCTCCAATAACACCAACGGCGTCGTATCTCGTCTCTATCCCATCGCGTTCGCCATTCCTCCAAAGTTTTCCTTCGGGCTTGAGTACGAGTTAACTATTCTCCTCAAATATCCACTTTCATTCAAATAATTAACACCAGAAAGGTTTAAATTACCTTCCAGCCGTTTTGAACAACCATGTTTCCAAACTATTACATCAGTTGACTTTGGTGCACAAACATCAAGCCGATACTGAAATAATTTCCCTATGTTAGGTAACATGGTAAGAAACATTTTCTATGTTTGGATTGGAACAAGGGGAAATTAAAACGTATTACTTTGATTCGAAAATTTATGGTATATTCCTGTTATTATGCTTATTGATCTGAACATTTTTGTCACACCGACTTCCAATCACCCTGTATAAAAGTATATTTACAAACTTTTATTTAAAAAGACAGAATTATTTCATAAATTTACTCACGAGTTTTGTGTGTGTGCTCCCAGTAATAAACCAATCGTTATAGTCTTAACCCCAAACTGTCTGTGTAACAGATCATTGTAAAAAGATACAGTTAGTACATATACGAATATACAGATACGTATACGAAAAGCATAACTGAACTTTCTTAAAAGATCTTTATACATTTGTTGTCATGCAATTATAAAATGAAGAGGAGGTTACGTAAAGGTTGGATGGGAATTACGTGGAGCCATAATAGTTTAATTGTCGCGGTTTGCATGGCCGTGACCATGAACATCTTCGCCAGCGCCGCGCCGCCCTCTGTCAACGGCCTCTCTGCACACGTCACTCGCCTCCGTTTACGTAACGTCACGTCTGTAATCTGTTGTATAATAATTCAGCATTACAGTATCCTATAACCACTCAATCTCGGCAATTTCGTAGAATTCCTGCAGCACATTTTTGTGTTCTCCTGGAGTTGCCGTGAGCCAGCGATAGTTTTGATGAACTTAACCTACACAAAAATTGTTGATTTTTGTTAACCGGGATTCCAAAAAAAAAACAAGTTTGAATGTGCTCTGTTTGATTACGGTGCTATGCTCCTGCAAAGAGAATAAGAATACCAGATGTCATGTATGGTTTCTCAAGGCAGTGGTGTTTTTTAAACGCTATAGGCACACTATTTGAACCACAGAAAACTAATGTACATTGTATTAATTAAATTTATCTGGTATAAAAACAGATATAAATATAGAATAAATATCCCACGTCACAAAAGACCTGCGTACTCAGTGAATTTCCAAATCAATAATATAATAATAATATATATGACACGTTTTATCAATATCTGCCGATAAATAATATGAGAGTTTGCCTATTCTTTAAAAGATTAACATGATAAAGAGTATGCAGATTTACTGCTGTGATAAAAACTGAAAGTAGTCATTTCTACCATAAACAAATTTTATTTTGACCATTTATACCAAAATTCATCAACATATGTCCATAAATAACCAAAAATATTATAATCACAAGCAAAGTACAGAAAAAACTCAAATTTTCTTTAAATGGATTAAAAATTATTTATTTGCTCTTACAGACAATAATTATTACATAGATATTTATTATAGTCTCTCATCTAGGGCTACGCTGTGTAACTGAAGGGAAGAAAACTAACCTTGACACGAATATTTTGTTTTATGTTTATCACCGATGAAGAAACAAGTGATCAAGTTTTAAAAATAAACAACCAAGAATGGAATTTAAAATTAGAAAATGAAGGTTGGTGGTAGCTACTATTATTTGGTGAACTGGTATAAAGGCTACAAACAAGTAGTGAAAACGGTTGGGCAATGTTTCATTGAAGTAAATATTTTGTTCATCAGAACTGTGCTATCGTAGCGAGTATGAGTATGTAAGAGTATAAGTAGGTTATGCTAAGGGAAATTCACTGTTTAAAATTGTAAGAAGAGATATTTAATTTTGAAGTGGTGGGAGTCGGGCCCGCGCTCTGTCTTTCTTTCTGTGGTATTATGCTCGCGTCAAGGGTGGATGTTGCCTTCTCTCGCCACCCTCTCTCTCTCTAGTAAGAGGAAAGATTTAGTTTCCATTACCTGAAATTAATTATAAAAAATTGTACCTTAAATAAATAGTAGATCGTTGCCATTGCTTTTTTGTGTCGTTACAGGATTAACGTACTGGACGCCATCCTTTTTATTTCCTATGATTTCCTTTAACCTAGCCTTTTCAAATGTATTAGGAACTTGTATTTATCTTGTAATAAAAGATAATACAAAATGATGAAATTGTATTCATTACACTATTAAATAAAATACTAGCGAACGAAATTTACAGAACTCTACAAGATGCCATAGATTGTGACCGTAGTAGAAACAGCCTAGGAAGTGATGATGTGTAGTGTGTTCCCTGCACTTCGACTGTAGCCCAGAGGTCCGCCTCACCTACACCTGCATAATGCTGCCAACAGGAGTGTAGGGCTGTGCACACAGTAGCTCTGGAGGTCCATGGCAGGAGCGGCCCTAGATTATGACCGTAGTAGAAACAGCCTAGGAAGTGATGATGTGTAGTGTGTTCCCTGCACTTCGACTGTAGCCCAGAGGTCCGCCTCACCTACACCTGCATAATGCTGCCAACAGGAGTGTAGGGCTATGCACACAGTAGCTCTGGAGGTCCATGGCAGGAGCGGCCCTAGATTATGACCGTAGTAGAAACAGCCTAGGAAGTGATGATGTGTAGTGTGTTCCCTGCACTTCGACTGTAGCCCAAAGGCCCGCCTCACCTACACCTGCATAATGCTGCCAACAGGAGTGTAGGGCTGTGCACACAGTAGCTCTGGAGGTCCATGGCAGGAGCGGCCCTAGATTATGACCGTAGTAGAAACAGCCTAGGAAGTGTTGATGTGTATTGTTGTCCCCGCCCTTCGACTGTAGCCCAGAGGTCCGCCCCGCCTATTACACCTGCATAATGCTGCCAACAGGAGTGTAGGGCTGTGCACACAGTAGCTCTGGAGGTCCATGGCAGGAGCGGCCCTAGATTATGACCGTAGTAGAAACAGCCTAGGAAGTGATGATGTGTAGTGTGTTCCCTGCACTTCGACTGTAGCCCAGAGGTCCGCCTCACCTACACCTGCATAATGCTGCCAACAGGAGTGTAGGGCTGTGCACACAGTAGCTCTGGAGGTCCATGGCAGGAGCGGCCCTAGATTATGACCGTAGTAGAAACAGCCTAGGAAGTGATGATGTGTAGTGTGTTCCCTGCACTTCGACTGTAGCCCAGAGGCCCGCCTCACCTACACCTGCATAATGCTGCCAACAGTAGTGTAGGGCTGTGTACACAGTAGCTCTGGAGGTCCATGGCAGGAGCGGCCCTAGATTGTGACCGTAGCCACAGCCTAGGAAGTGTTGATGTGTATTGTTGTCCCCGCCCTTCGACTGTAGCCCAGAGGTCCGCCCCGCCTATTACACCTGCATGCTGTCTCGTTGCCAACAGTATATCGGTAAAGGATTACTCGCTGGCCTACCGCTTCCTTTTGGCCTTCGCATCAATGTATTAAACCTTTGTAGAACTAAATGTTCAGAAAATTTTTATTATTTGTGGGTTTTACAGACGGAGATTTACAGTTTTCCTATATTACAACATATTTAAGGTAGATCATTTTTCATTTATTTAGTACGTCACTTACATGAAGCTTACTCCTTTGTATGACAGGTCCAAGGTTAACAATGCTTAAAACACATTGACTGCACCTCCGGGATTTGGGAAAGTGGAAGGCAGGTTACATAATAATCTGTATAAATGTGTTGTAGGGCCGTATTGAAATATTGTAAATCAGAAATTTTGTGATTTTGAAATCTTACATGCTATAAGTATTGTATTATTCAAAAGTACCATAGCTACTAGATAACATTTTAAAGCATTACCAGTGGTTCACTGCTGACTCAAAGGCATAAAAAACTTTGTATGTGAGTCAGTAGTTGGGTCTCAGAGTACAATATATATGTGTGGTCCATATGTGGTTTACACGGCCCTCTGACATAAAATAATATGAACCATATTTGGCTCACGTAGTAGTCAATATCCAATACTATAATACGAGCAGGGTTTAATATATATATTTGCACAAGGATCTCGAAAACGGCACTAAGGATTTTCTTTAAATTTTGGAAATAACTAATTTCTGAGTAGAAAATAAGTTCTAGATAGGTCTAATGTCTAGGAAAATTCTTGTTTTCTTGTAATATTAAGTTTAAAATCTAAAAATTTAATATTACGCTTATGGAGAATAAAATGTAAACAATACAAATCAAAACAGCTGTTTATAACCGTTTGACAGTTCTTGATTGAAGGCGGCAAAGAACAATATGTGAATAGAGTTTTTTCATAAATATTTATTTTATGTATTTAATAAATGTAAAATTATCAGGTTACTAAACAATTTGTAAAATCTTAAGGGTAACATAACTGTGCGAAATAAAAGCAGGAAAGAGTATTTCCAAAATCTTCCGTGTTTTGATAGAAAACGTATTTGTTGTATTGCTTGAAGCCACTGTAACAAACCAATTAATATGTGTAAATTATATTTCTCTTTGATTTTCAATCCCGATTCCGTTTATATCAAAATCAGTTGGTCACAGGCTAATAATAACTGTATGGATAGCTAAACACTAAATGATCGGCTAAAATAATTGAGGTTGGCTAAAAGACCTTAACTGGCGTTGCTCATTTGGCAGACGCCGTAGTCCAGCGGTAGTGTGTTGGCCTCGTAATATGAAGGTCGCGTGTTCTAACCCCATCAGGGGCAATACTTTTTGTACAATGCGATATTAATTATAGTGTATTAAATCGCTTTTATTTAAACCACATAAATGTTTTCATTGAGTAATAAATGTGTTTTAATTTTTCTAATTAATTTTATAATACATGTATAAACGAGCAAAGCTCGGTCACCAGGTACTTTCTCTTAATATGAACAATGACGGATATTTCTTTGCAGGTTTGCTCTATGTTTCCACACCAAGTAGTCTACAGATCAAGGACAGGAACTAGGTAAAGCTACAAACAAACTGTTATTTATGCATGCTTGATCATAAGTAATGCAATTATATCGTTTTATTTATCCTCCATCATAATAAAATAAGGATTAGCTGGGTATATTTTTTTAAGAGAAACAAGAAAATTAGAAATATTAAGCAATTAGTCTTAGAACCTATCTAAATGAAGTTGTACATTAAGTTTAGTTATTGTATTTTAAATAATAATCGTAGGTGTATTAGTTACCATTATGTTGCTAATGTAATGTTATATTAATATTATTGTTGTTTAAAACAAAATACAATATAACATCCACGGTACATCTAAAATTGTTAGACATTTCTTATATCAGTTAGAAGCTTATACGAAAACGAACCATATTCATTCATGATGACTAAATGCTTTTTAAGGTCGGAGGATCACTGAAATAACGCTCCACAGCTACTCTAGTCTGAGGAAGAATGTGTCACTCAGATTTCTGACAGTACTGTTGAGAACATTTAGACTCAAATTATAAAAAAAAAACATGTATTAATTTGACTTTGCTATATAGCCAAAGGGAAACTAAAATTGGTAAACACTAAATTTTGCCTTACAGACTACACTGTTAATACTACAATTGCCAATAATTGGCAACTTACAGTATGTCGCTTATTATTTAACATGCCACAGTAAATCTTGATGCTTAGCTTTATCTCGTAAGATTCTAAGACTGGATGCTTAAAAATTCTAACTTTCTCGTTCCTCAGAATAACTATCATACTTTGGTACTGATCTTAAAAAAGCTACCTTTCTTAGCTAAACATTTTTTATTCCCCTGGAATGTGCACTCTGCGCGGTTAACCCTTCTTCCTGAAGATTTGCTCTCCAATACCTGACATTGATCATATGGTGATTGTAATATAGATTGTTCAGACCAAACGGACTCGTAATATGTAATAAAACATCTTACCGTATCGTAGGGGTAGTTGTCTCACACGGGCCTTCGTCTGAAATGAGTCAGTAGAGACTACCACTAAAAACTAAATTGAAAACTGATAAAAAATGTCCAAAAACGTTTACAGTTTCTCGTAAACTGCCGATAATTAACTCGCAAAAGCCTTTCTGTCAGGTAGCGATGAGTAAAACTCACACAAAAAATCTCAAACATCTTTGTCAAATAGAATTGAACGTAGATAATAGAAAGCTGTATTTTTACTTGTCAAACATAGTTATTTGTCAAGTTAACAATGACTGAACACCGGAACTGTGGCCGTGACATTGACTGCTCTTGGCCCAACCGGAAGTTGCTCAACCACTGTGGTCGAAGAGGTGGGATTGTCGTGGGAGCGTGTCAGGTCATTCCGGTCGAACCGCAATTTGATGCACGCGACACATATTATCTAACAATCTTATTGGCTAGTTATAACCTCTTAAAATTATCAATTTCTTTGCACTCACTAAGGTGTTAAGAGGGGTTTCAAAACAACAGATAAACAGAAGACTCTCAATTGTTTAAGTATGTTGCAGCCGCTTTGACATATATTTAATTCTTCATGGAAAAATTCTTCTAAAGAAAAAGCTTCATACGTGGGACTAATTTCTAAAAAAAAATAGGTGTGGGTCAACGCAGAAACGAGCTGACCAGCGTTCTTGTGAGCTAACCAGTGTGCTTGTGAGCTAACCAGCATGCTTGCGTGCTGACCAGCTTTCTAGCGTGCTGACCAGCGTGCTTGTGAGCTAAACAACGTGCTTGTAAGCTAACCAGCGTGCTTGCGTGATGACCAGTGTGCTTGCGAGATGACAAGCGTGCTTGCGAGCTGACCAGCGTGCTTCTGAGCTAACCAGCGTGCTCGCGTGCCGACCAGTGTGCTTGCGAACTGACCAGCGTGCTTGTGAGCTATCCAGCGTGCTTGTGAGCTAACCAGTGTGCTTGTGAGCTAACCAGTGTGCTTGTGAGCTAACCAGCATGCTTGCGTGCTGACCAGCTTTCTAGCGTGCTGACCAGCGTGCTTGTGAGCTAAACAACGTGCTTGTAAGCTAACCAGCGTGCTTGCGTGATGACCAGTGTGCTTGCGAGATGACAAGCGTGCTTGCGAGCTGACCAGCGTGCTTCTGAGCTAACCAGCGTGCTCGCGTGCTGACCAGTGTGCTTGCGAACTGACCAGCGTGCTTGTGAGCTATCCAGCGTGCTTGCGTGCTAACCAGCGTGCTCGCGTTCTGACCAGTGTGCTTGCGAGCTGACCAGCGTGCTTGTGAGCTAACCAGCGTGCTTGTGAGCTAACCAGTGTGCTTATGAGCTAACCAGCGTGCTTGCGTGCTGACCAGCGTGCTGACTAGCTTTCTAGCGTGCTGACCAGCGTGCTTGTGAGCTAAACAGTGTGCTTGCGTGCTAACCAGCGTGCTTGTGAGCTATCCAAAGTGCTTGCGTGCTGACCAGTGTGCTTGCGAGCTGACCAGCGTGCTTTTGAGCTGACCACCATTCTTGCGTGCTGACCAGCGTGCACTTAAATGTCTCTATGATAGCTCATGCTTTGAGAACTAATAACCTTAACATGGAAATGTTTATATTGCGGCAATTTAATTCTTTTATCTCATTGTTTTTATTTTTTACTATTTCATTTTCTTATCTACTATTTTTACACGACTTCCGCTTATTAAAAGAAGTTTATTTCCCGCGCGACCTCAAGCAAGTAAAAGGCTTCATCAAAAGGTTTCGTGTATTCGGAACCAAAGGAAGCCTTGAGTCAAGTTGCGACAGTTAGCCGCTAAATGATAGTTTGGATCCTAATTGCACACCATCCCTATCACACCAATGATCTTGACATTTTTGGCGAACGCTGCACCTCCCCTGAGGTCAACACGTTTCTTTGTTTGCAAACCTTGGAGTTCGACCTCGGTCATGAAACTGGGTTGTAGAATACATTAGTTTGATACGTAGCAATGTTTCCTCGCCGTGCCAGCGGCAATGGATGACGTCACGTACGTCAGAGCTGTTGCACTTAAGTACATTAATCTGATACGTAGCAATGTTTCTTAGCCGTGCCAGCGGCAATGGATGACGTCACGAACGTTAGAGCTGTTGCACCTAAGTACATTAGTCTGGTACGTAGCAATGCTTCCTCGCCGTGCCAGCGGCAATGGATGACGTCACGAACGTTAGAGCTGTTGCATCTAAGTACATTAGTCTGGTACGTAGCAATGCTTCCTCGCCGTGCCAGCGGCAATGGATGACGTCACGAACGTTAGAGCTGTTGCATCTAAGTACATTAGTCTGGTACGTAGCAATGCTTCCTCGCCGTGCCAGCGGCAATGGATGACGTCACGTACGTCAGGGCTGTTGCACCTAAGTACATTAATCTGGTACGTAGCAATGCTTCCTCGCACACTGATTCGCTATGTTGCTTTAGTAATTAAAACTAATAATTTCAATCATACAGTCTTTAAGGGAATCATTTTTATAATTATAAACATTATAGTGGTTAATTTTAGGTCATATTTACCTTTATTCGTTGTATATTTCATTAAGTATTTGTATTCTATTTTGACATACTATAAAAGATTATAGGCCTGTTATGATTACAATTCACATTAACATTGCATTTTATTAAGTGTTGTATCAAACTAAAATAAATTAATTGTCTTCTTTAATAATCAAATATTATTATATATTAATCAATAATGTTATCATATATTAATAATTAGTATTATTAAATATTATTATCGATATAAATAAAATTAGAGTTGTGTCTGTACATTGCTCAGAATTTTTTATTCTATAGTTATATTTACTTTTTGAGCGTTAGAAAAGCCGAAACCGGTCTTATGTCAATTTTTGTCTGTTTGACTGTGACGCTCCAGGAGGCATTTTACGCCGTCTTCTCCGAAAACACGGGATAACTGATTACAATGAAACTTATTTCATGTATTCTATACATTTCAGAGAAGGTTTGTAAATGCTTTAAATTGCCCGCCGCCCCTTGAAAAGTAAATAATGACCATTTAAAAACCCACTTTTACGCGATATTACTCATATTTTGATTCAGTTTTCATTGGATAACATAGGCCTACTGATAATAATCAGCTGTCTTTGTAGTTTAAAGATTTAATAGAAATGAAAACAAACAGCTGTC
This sequence comes from Nephotettix cincticeps, assembly GCA_023375725.1. Taxonomy (NCBI): domain Eukaryota; kingdom Metazoa; phylum Arthropoda; class Insecta; order Hemiptera; family Cicadellidae; genus Nephotettix; species Nephotettix cincticeps. The sequence goes on along the minus strand of CM041786.1, from coordinate 90,769,817 downwards.
AAAACAATATTAGTTAGTTTATATTGTTCATTGATTTTAAACCTATCTCAAAATCATACTATAATAAAAAGCTATTTTAGCGCATAACTTATTATAATATTGGTATAAATGTTCTCATCTAATTAATTGTAAAGTAATGCTAAATAATAAAGCTGGGTATTGATTTATTTTCTTTGTACTGATTTGTTTATGATTTCAGGTTTACATTTTGGTATTATTATCTTTCTTCTTTTAACCAAACCTACAACCCGTACAAAAGGACGGGCTTACCGCTAGTTATTATTATAAATATATAATCCCTGAATTATACATTCTATATTTTCTTGAAGGAAACAGAAAAAAGATCCTCCTGCGTCACAAATGGTTGGAGCGTATTTGTAATACAACAAATGAAATACCTGACTAGGAATAATGTAACGCATCACTGTGAAACAGTTTCATTGTAGTTTAGCAAGAATTAGGAAACTATATATATCAATTGCACAGCAAACTTAATAATACATAATTTGTTGATGTTAAAATTGATTTCTAATAATTAGAATGAAATAATCTAATAAACTACGTAAGGAACTGCAGCTCTCCGCACAGTAGCCTCCTAGCGGCCAGCTGTAGAGCGTTATATAACCTACAGTATGTCAATTTGCGATCATTATAACTTGCTCAAACCTTTCCACACTTGCGCAATAGCAATCAACATGCATTTAGTTTTTTTATAACAAAATGCCGCTTGTAAGCGCAATGGATGTTTCAAGCTATTGGTTTACGTTGTATTCTTGTTCTCTGTGTATAGACCTACTCATAACCGTGAACCAGATCTCAGGACCATTCGTAATGGGAACTCGTGGGGAAGTGAGATGTAAGTTGCTCGGAACTCGGGCCCAAGAAACATCGGCATATTAATCAATACGCTTTCTTAGTCGTCTTCTCGGTAATTTAAAACAAGCCAATTTGCATACCACGAGGATTGGAATTAAGTTGTAATACCGGTTCATGGTCCTATCACAAGTTGGAATGTGTATAGCGGAGAGGCGATAATGCGGGAGTCGCGGAATCCGAAATGGTTCTAAAGATATCGACTTGGTGATAGAAGTCGGTTCACAGCATCTACACTATGATAGCCGTTGAATCACTTCAAGGCTGAACTGTAGGCGTCAGCCATTCGTCTACTAACTGGTACACGCTACCAGCACAGTAGCATGTGTTGGTGGAGTCTCAACCTTCACTCCGATACAACCTCAACGCATATTTCCTCCAAACATAGCCCTTGGTACATTCATTGATTAAGACACGCTGATGTGCGAAATTGCAACATTATGTAGTTCCTAACCAGGCTGCACAAGTTTAGAGTAAAAGGCCTCAGTGAGATCAGCTGATCTGGGGTTGTAGTTTACATAGGCCCTAAACACTGTCAGACGATTCGATATCAATGTATTTTAAATACTGACTCGTTAGGAGTGCCCTTATGGTAAGGGGCTTTTCAGTTTAAATTCAACTTCTTTGTATACAGTTATCAATATATGTTCAATATATGACTCACTCACTTGACAACTGCTTCCATAAATTATCTATGGATGGCATTAATATTCTATGTAAATTATCGCCATTTCAAATGGTAATAAAATATATTGAGTGTAGTTGTGGTGTATAGTGTATATTTACAGTCTCACATATACCGGTTCTTCTTTGACGTCCCACTGGTGCTCCAAGCCGCGGCGTTGCCCCTACCGCATAAAGTACAGACTAGACTTATATTTGCTATTCGTAGGCCAACCTTTCACTTACTTGCAACTCTCTCTTTCCCAGCACAGTAGTGGAAATTTACAAAGAATACCCCCGTCACAGCGGACTTACGTATTCAGCAAATTTCCAAATCGATAAAATAACAATAATAATAATATATGATAAGTTTTATCAGTATCTGTCGATAAATGTGATAGTTATTTGCCTATTCTCCATAAGATTAACATGGGAAAGAGTATGCAGGTTTGCTGCTGTGACGAACGCTGAAGTTTCTAGCGTAAACAATTTATATTTCGACCATTTATACCAAGTTTTATCAACAGCTGTCCACAAATAAAGGAGTATACCTAATCTCTTTATGATTAACATGGGAAAAGAGCAAGCAGGTTAGCTGCCATGATAAACACATAAACTATAATTTTTAAGCATAAATGGATGGCTCTCAACCACATGAAGCTAAATACCAAGTTTCATCCAAAAGTATTGCTTAGTAAGTGAAATATTAATTTTCCTTTATCCTTCTTAAGATTAACATTGGAGCCTCAAAATACAACGTACTGTATTTAGATTTTTTAACATCTCGGTAACCGTTTGAGATAGAGAAAAATTTTAAGGTAATAAATTGTGTAGTTCTTTAAGCTTATTCTAATGGTGAAAATAAAATAAGAAATTTTTATAAGGAGAGGAGGCACATTATTGGACTTAGTGAAGGCGATAAAATCAGGACAAGTGTTGCCATCTGTCGGATCTAGCGGTCAACTAGGCCTCTGTGACGCCGTCAGGTGTATCATTTGTCATTAGTGTAATTTGCGACATTAGCTCTATCTGAGGAAGGCAGTACCTACTACATCAATTGGCGGTACGGTGTACCGTCTTCATCCTTAACATGGGCGTGCACTATCTACTTTACTATCCGTTCATCTATGGTAATAGCTTCTTCCCAATGGGAAATTCGCTAAAAGCTATCTATAAAGCCATAGCTTTTGAGGTAAAAAATACCATTTTAGCGACTTTCCCATAGAGAAGAAGCTGTTACCGTAAGTCTCATGGCGAGACTTAAGCCCGGGACCATGTTATTTTTTCTTTCTTCTCTAGGTGCCCAGAGTCCAAAAACAATAGTCGTTAAAATTTATAAATTATAAATTTATATATATATATATATGTGTGTTTGTGAGTGTGTGTGTGTGTGTGTGTGTGTGTGTGTGTGTGTGTGTGTGTGTGTGTGTGTGTGTGTGTGAATACGATAACTCTCGTAAAAATGGTCCGATCGAGACCAAATTTGGTAGAGACGTGTATTCCTACAAATGCTCGGACGAGTTCGTAAACCTATTGACATATTGGTCAATGGGAACGGGTAGTTTGGGGGGGTTTTGTACCCCAAAATAGTTTTTTTGCGTTTTTTATATTTCACCATTGAAATCAACTTAAAAAACTACACAATTAAGTTCCTTAAAGTTTTTCTTTATATCCAACGGTTACCGAGATATTAAAAAATCTAAACACAGTATGTTGTATTGAGGGGCTCCAATGTTAATCTTATGGAGGATAGGGAAAAATTAATATTTCCTATATTAATCAATATTTTTGGATAAAACTTTATATTTAGCTTCACTTGGTTGAGGTCTATCCATTTATGCTTAAAAATCATAGTTTATGTATTTATCATGGCAGCAAACCTGCATACTCTTTTCCCATGTTAATCATATAGGGAATAGGCAAACTCCTTTATTTATGGACAGATGTTCATGAAAGTTGGTATAAATGTTAAAAATAAAAATTATTTATGGTAGAAACACCTACTTTCAGTATTCCTCACAGCAGCAAACCTGCACACTCTTTCCCATGTCAATGTTATGGAGAATAGGCAAATAATTCTCATGTTTATGGACAGATTTTTATAAAACTTGTCATATATTATTATTATGTTATTGATTTGGAAATTCGCTGAGTACGCAGGTCTGCTGCGACGTGGGTATTTTATTCCTTTATTGGCAACATGTTTCGGCATTTATGCCATTTTCAAGCCATATTTACCAAACCTATTTTAAATTACAATTTTGATCAACTATGTTTACAATGTTAAGATGATAAGTATAATTTGTCTTTATGTATATATATATATATATATATATATATATATATATATATATATACTATGTTTACAATGTTAAGATGATAAGTATAATTTGTTTTTATGTATATATATATATATATATATATATATATGTTGTTGTCTTTTGAATGCTTGAAAAAATAAAATTTTGGACTAATGGATTTTGTTTGATTTTTTACTCGATACAATCTTTTCAAAATTCAAGTTTATGTGTTGTATCAGTTGCTCCTTCCTTAACTCGCTGACTTCTGAGGTCAAGCACAGGACAGGTCAGGTGGGTCATCGCTCTAATTACTAGACACGGCCATTTCAGGAATATGTGTACCAAATGTGAAGCATCAAAGCCTTTGTTTTAGCGAATTTCCCATAGGGAAGAAGCTATTATCGTAGGTCTCATGTCAAGACTTAAGCCCGGGACCATGTTATTTTTTCTTCTTTAGGTGCCCAGAGACTAAAAACAATAGTCGTTAATATATATATATATGATGAACCAGAGTGCAGGCCATTCAAAAGTTCTTCGGAGACAGACAAGCATATCATCCGAGACTGTGACAGATTTGGGGCAAGGAGAAGGGCCCTTTTCGGTCTTGAACAACCGGGTGAGGTGTATTTGACGCTATCATAGGGAAAAAGCTCCTGAGCCTCGTGGAAGGTACAGGAATCGGCTTACCCATCTAGCGTCTATGGGGAACACAATAAGCCAAAAGGTTGTCGTGTTGGGACCTGGAGTCCAACCCCCCAAACTCGATAAATCAATAATTGTATTACTTGCAACGCGACTCAGTTACCGCGGTAAACTGGTTTCTTGAGTAGAACAGATGCTAGTAACGGTTATCGGTTAGCAGAAACCGTTTAGCTGTTGGACTGGGATTTGCATACAATAGGTCGTTAAATATCGTAAACAATCATACAGTTTTAATTTGACAATTGGTTGAATTTTGAACTAATAGATTCAACTATGTTTGTCAGTAATATTTTTCATTTAAGGTTTTAGGAACATTAATTAAATTCTATCTCGGAGTTATCATACTAACTTTAATTAATTTTCTACTTTTATCTTTTAACCAAAGAATCTTCAAACTGCTAAATACACAAACAAAACAATAAATTAATTTAATTGCATTGCCGGTACAATTACAATTTTTAATAAAATTGTAATAGGTGTTAGTTGGTCATTTATACACACCGATGGACAGAGTAGATGAGATATCTTATGGTATTCAGTATTTTGTAGTCTACTATTAGATTATTGTGCATAGTGTTTCATTTCGACTCTCATTATTTCTCAGGTATAATCAATACATTATTTCAAAGGCGTGTACAACCATTTGTTACAAAAGGGCTGGATCCGACGAAGGTCACGGGCCAGTTGAATGTGAGTCAATGTTGACGTGTGACCCGTGGCCACGTGACCACGTGATCATCAGCTGAATGGGTCAATCCGACCACTATTGTGCGCCAATGGCCAGTAGAGGTCGCATCAGTAGGTCTGCTGCGACTAGCTTTAGTTAGTCTGGTCTTAAACTAAATTCTGATAAATTCACGTGGCTTCCATGTTGCTTATTTTACAATGAAATTTTTTAACGATTTAATAGAAATCAGTTCATACCCTGGTCTATTTACTCCCTAACTTTAACCTGTTGTTAGGTAGGTAATTAATAACCCAATTATAACTCAATACAAATGGCTTTAGGGTCAAAAACAAACTGGCAACTTCCGACTGGGAAGTTTGCTCGATGGACGATTTCTTTTCGCGTCTGATACAGCCAAAGTTATGCGAATCAATTATAGGCAAGTTGTGTTTCCGTTCACATGTTAACTTAAAGATTCGAAGATTTAAATAGGTTATATATCGTAGGTGTTTCACCCTATGCTACTGGCTTGATCAAAATACAAAGTTGTACATATACGAATAAGAGAATATATGTAAGATGTGCGATTAAATACTCGTAATATTAAATAGGCCTACAATAAAAAATCTATCTTCGACGGACGACCTACAACAGACAAGAAATTGCTGTAGCGTTGACCATTTATACAATAATTTAATTATATGACATGCTCACTTGAGACAAAATAAATTATTAAAGTAGATCTGAGGCATTTAATTCTTACACACATGTAAACCTAGGATGCTGCACAGAGGAAACTTTGCCGACACTTACCTTAAGGTGGCGGATGAGGAAGTTAATGAGGTAGGTACGTCTACAGAAGTGTTAGCCATTCACAGGTAGTCTCAGTGATTCTCAGCACTCTAGGCTTTTGTTGGAACAAACATGCAAACACTCTTGTGTCTACATTTCATGTCACTCTGAAGTGTCTGTGCCGTCAAAAACCACTCAAACACATCTGGTTTGGGAGTACTTTAACTGTTTCAATATTAAATATGAAACCCAGTAAGTAAGATAGGTTGTTTACCTTATCACTGTTTCAAGTTGCAATTTAAAGTTTCACCTTGGTAAAACCGTAACCTGCTATGTTTTTTTAATCTGTTGGATTTGTGTACTAGGCCTATATACTGTATATATATATATATATATATATATATATATACACATATATATGGGTCTAGACATTGTTTTTTGGTCATTTTGATACGTTGCCGTCCTTACCTACACTCACCATCCGCCACCCTCCGCTTTGCCACCTACACCCACCATCTGCCACCCTCCGCTCTGCCACCTACACCCACCATCTGCCACCCGCCGCTCTGCCACCTACACCCACTCCCTGCCACCCTCCGCTTTGCCACCTACACCCACCATCTGCCACCCTCCGCTTTGCCACCTACACCCACCATCCGCCACCCGCCGCTCTGCCACCTACACCCACCATCTGCCACCCTCCGCTTTGCCACCTACACCCACCATCTGCCACCCTCCGCTTTGCCACCTACACCCACCATCTGCCACCCTCCGCTCTGCCACCTACACCCACCATCTGCCACCCGCCGCTCTGCCACCTACACCCACTCCCTGCCACCCTCCGCTTTGCCACCTACACCCACCATACGCCACATATTGTCCTGCTATCCACAAATTCCATCTTCCACCCGCCGCTCTGCCACCTACACCCACCATCTGCCACCCGCCGCTCTGCCACCTACACCCACCATCTGCCACCCTCCGCTCTGCCACCTACACCCACCATCTGCCACCCTCCGCTTTGCCACCTACACCCACCATCTGCCACCCGCCGCTCTGCCACCTACACCCACCATCTGCCACCCGCCGCTCTGCCACCTACACCCACCATCTGCCACCCTCCGCTTTGCCACCTACACCCACCATCTGCCACCCTCCGCTCTGCCACCTACACCCACCATCTGCCACCCGCCGCTCTGCCACCTACACCCACTCCCTGCCACCCTCCGCTTTGCCACCTACACCCACCATACGCCACATATTGTCCTGCTATCCACAAATTCCATCTTCCACCCACCGCTTTGCCACCTACACCCACCATCCGCCACCCGCCGCTCTGCCACCTACACCCACCATCTGCCACCCGCCGCTCTGCCACCTACACCCACCATCTGCCACCCTCCGCTTTGCCACCTACACCCACCATCTGCCACCCGCCGCTCTGCCACCTACACCCACCATCTGCCACCCTCCGCTCTGCCACCTACACCCACCATCTGCCACCCTCCGCTTTGCCACCTACACCCACCATACGCCACATATTGTCCTGCTATCCACAAATTCCATCTTCCACCCACCGCTCTGCCACCTATACCCAACATACGCCATTATGCTACCTACACTTACCCGCCCCTCTGCCTCCAATACCCACAAAAGAGTATTATTAAATATTGAGAACCTGGGTGTGAGGTTGCATGATGGTTCGCAAATACCGCACCACACCTAATTACTCGTTCTTATTAATCACTGATTAATTAATTCTAATTAATTATTATTAATCACTGTTTTAACAACACAGAGTAGCTGTGAGCAAACGTCGACCCTGGCCTTCAATGTTGAGGTAGCGATGTTCCCAAACGGCTGACGTCCTTTTGCTTGTTCTTCCCTTGAAAGTGAAACCACCTCCGGATAAGCAGTTTAACCCCCTATCCTCGGTGGGGGGGTGGTTGAGGAACCAGTTGCGTTGCGTTTCATACGGATTACGCGTTCCTCAACTTACACAATACGTAGTAAGGTTTTCCATAGTAGTCCTAGTTTTCAGTAGGTTATTGGCAAACCTGTTATCATTAAAAGAAGAGACATCCGGAATTATTGTATGTTGGTTTGCTCGAAGAAGTGGGTAAAACTCGGGAGTAGACGAATTAGAACTCATTTTTTTTGTTCTGGTCGAGAGTTCAACTGAAACACTGTAGTGAGGAATTTTTATTTTTAATTGCCAGGCAACCCACATATTATAGGACTAGCAGACCCGGCGCCCTGCAGTAAATATGTGTTGACTTTAAGAGTGACCGTGTTCCGAAGTCAAATAGCATTACGGCTTCGTTGTGAAAGATTTAGATATTCTGGGTCGCGGTATTCTATTCATAACACTATTCATAACTTATGAATAGTGTAACTAACACGACTTTGTTTTATTATTTAAATGGATAGTAAAAGTAGACCAATCAAAATAAAATACTAAGGAATTATTATTAATTATTGTTATTATTATTATTATTATTATTATTATTATTATTATTATTATTATTATTAACAATTGACATTTTTCAATTTCAATTTCAATTTATTTATTCTCATAAGCACAAAGTATTTCACAACAGAGCTCATTGTTTTGTCTCTCTAGCTCAACTAGCTATTTGAGAGACATCTCAGATTGTTTACTTAATTTTAAAAATAACAATAATAGAGTGTAACAATAATAAATATATAATATATAAATAACAATAATATAATGTTCTTTCACTTTGATGGGAATAGCCTAGTGTAAAACAATTCTATAACCAATACAATAATGAACAGATAAAAAATAAACTACAAAATAATAACAAATAATAAACTACAAAGAGTACAACAACTTTAAAGAAAACAAAGGACAATACCATAACTCAAACTTATCCTAACACCAATATAACATAATATAATATAACATATAATACAACATACAATAATTTCATTTGCTACCGAGAGTATTCCTCTATGTAAGGCCGGAATATACATGCAGTATGGTTTGGTAACTTTCACTTTCTGCCAAACCTCCACGTAACCTCAAAGTCGTATAGCAATATGAAAAACGTTGCCAATGTTGATTTATTGGCCTAATTTCAATACATTAAAGTAAAATTAAATTTAGAAAATGTGTAATGCATATTATTCTCTGATCTCCTTTTCTAATTGTTAACAAAAGTATATGTGTTTTTATGTTTATTAGTGTTGTGGTGGAAATTTAAATAACAAGAGTACTAACTTCAACTAACCTAACATACTAACTTATTAGTTAGCTAATTTGGGTATGTACTAACATTTCTATTAAGTTTATATTAATTATTAATAAAATAAGTTTTTAGTGTATTTACAGTTTCATTTCTACTCTGTAAATTCCGTAGTTCAACCGGCAAGGAGTTTAAAAGACATTATTTAGACATGAAATAAAAAATAGGTACATAAACTTCCAAAACTGTGAAGTATTAATGTGGCAAGTAAAACTGTTAATCATAATCAAAATAAAATACTAAGGAATTATTATTAATTATTGTTATTATTATTATTATTATTAACAATTGACATTTAATTAGACATGAAATAAAAAATAGGTACATAAACTTCCAAAACTGTGAAGTATCAATGTGGCAAGTAAAACTGTTCTTTTTGTACAATATTTATTTATTTGATATTTTTAAATTGACGATATATACAGAAGGCATTGAATAGCAATTCACATTGCTAATGGAAAGAAAGCCAACAACTTTACCTTAAGAAATAAAATGTTTATATTTTAGATTTTTTAACATCGTTTATTCTGGATCAATGAACAATCATTATACAAAGAATTTTTAAGATGGAGAAATAACAGGTTAATCAATAATAATTACAAGATCACTCTTTTTTAGAGACACCTAGTATCAATTATGACTTGAATGTTTAAAGTAAGTATAAGAAACCACGTTTGAAAATTACAGTTTTTATTAATATAGTTTTTCATTGACATGCAAATTCCAATTGGGTTTTTTATCTAAATATACCCCAAGATATTTATCGCTTGGTCGTCGAGATTCCACTGTATTGGACTCTTGTTGATACCAATGCATTATTTTGAGTACCAACCCGTTTTGAAGAAAATGGCTTTGCTTCACATTTGTTGGAGTTTAGAATGATTCTCTAGGAATTTATCCAGGATACTGTTTCGCCAACAGAACTTTGTAATGTTTGAACTGCTTCGTGGGCGTCCCTGTGC